>JAFEMH010003150.1:0-286205 GCA_022495995.1 Adenophora triphylla var. japonica
ACGATTGTCAACCCGGTTACTCGATATTGAAAGAATTAAGTGCGACAATTCGCGAGGGCTAGGTTCATGGTTACAACTGAAGGCAAGGACATACGAAGATAAGAAAGTGAAACTAGAAAGTCTTCTTTTAACAATACATCCTCACTTTGATGATAATTCCTCCGCTCACCCTCATTACTTCCCAATGTGCCAACCCACAAACTAAAACTTTTTCATACATCGACATGGGGTTGAGCACATTCCATTACTTTCTTTCGTCACCTTGAAACATAATTTCCACTTTGATAGGGGCAAGGCTTCATTTTTTTCTTTTTCTTTTCTTTTCTTTTTTTTTTCTTTTGCACAAATATATCACTTGAGAGTGTGCATTCAATACTTTGCTCAAGCCCCTCTTTTCATTACATAACATGACCCTTTTCTTTCTTTTCATGACCAATTTCCACTCAATTCTTTGATTTTCAAAACATCCCCCAAAATATCCCCATTCTTTCCCTAGTTTCACTTTCTTGAAAATGTGAGAAAATAGTGTATAAATTAAAAGGGTGGGATAATGAGGGTACAAATGAAGGCGAATGGTGGTCAAAGATAACCTCCCACTTTGTGAGAGATTCCATTATTTTTCAAGCTCAAAAGGGGTTCTAGCGGAAAATTTTATATAAGTGACGAGAAAGTTTAAGGCTCACAAAAAGGGATTCAAAGAATAGCCATATATATCAAGTAACCTATTGACGTGTTATTGACAATCATGCAAACATGTTCTAGGGACCCCGAGAATACACAAAGTGATCCCGTAAAAGGCACCTAAGTTGATGACAATGACCAAGAATATGATACGGAAGTGAGAGGTGGTGCAATCATAATTTAAATGTTTCAATGCAATCCCAATCACCACACTAATAATAGCACATGTGATTTTAAAATTAAAGCACACTCTACTCATCACAGAATTTGGCCAACATCCCAACTATGAAAAGAACAAAATTTTTAAATTTTTCTATTTTTTTGGAGGGTGACACTATATACACTCCCCTATAAACCCACAAACTCGGAGAGATGTCTACCCCCAAACTCAAAACATGCTATGTCCTCAGAGCAAAGAGAACAAAAACGTGTCTCGGGCTCAACGGACGACAAGACACGACTACACAGTAATTAACATAAAAATCAAACATACCTCATTGGGTTGCCTCCCAAGCAGCGCATTTGGTTAAAGTCGTTAGCCCGACTATGGTCCCAAGCTTACTTGGCCTTAGCTTTGCGGCCTTTGGACCATCTCTTTTCCTCACGGGCACAAATGCCCTTCTCTTTCCAATTCAGATATCCATTGTTAACAAGTGGGGGTAAAGCCAAATTTATTTTTACAACTTTACGCTTGTGCTTACCCCTCTTTCTTTTCCTTTTATTGGGGTTTCCACCCCCCAAACTCAACCTTTTTCGCAACCTGCAAAACACCATCCTCACAACCAAGATCAAGAGAGTTATCGTGAACAAAAATAGTAGAAAATATAGAATCAGATAAATCACTATAACTCTCCTCACTAAATTTAGATTTTGAAGGCCCTGGTGGTAGATATGATGGAATCGACTCTTTATGGGAGTCGTGTGGGGAGTGATACGACCCGTTACTCCTAGAGTATTGGTCGGCTTTAATGTTACTAGACACGTCACAAACGTCCGCATTATCCCCACTTTTCTCACCTCCATTCACATCATATTTGACAATTGGTAAATCAGTTACGGCTCCTACAAAACCTTCTTCGGGGGAGGGTTTCTTATCATTTTTAAACATATCAAACTTGCATTCCTCCCCCATACCTCTCAAGGACACCACCCCTTGACACACATCAATGGTGGCCTTAGAGTCAAACATAAATGGCCTCCCAAGCGTAATGGGAGTTTTTAGTTGCTCCTCACTTGATCCCTCCATGCACATCACATAAAAATCAATGGGGATAACAATTGTATCAATTTTAACCAACACCCCTTCAATAACCCCTAAAGGTCTTTTGATTGAGAGATCCGCCAATTGCAAGTCTCTCATGGGTGGTTTCAACTCACACACCCCCAAACTTCTAAAAACATGAAAGGGCATCACATCAGACTTGCGCCAAGATCCAACAAACCTTTAAAATTTTGACCCCTAAAGAAATTGGGATAGTGAAGCATCCGAGGTCTTTTTGCACATGTTTAACCTTTTCATCCTCATTAGAATCATCATTATTATCACAAAAATCCATATTATCAAGAGAAGATAGAAATACCTCCTCAATTTCCTCACTTTCATCCCACACTGTTGTGATTGAATTTGCTTGCTCAGGTGGGTTTTTCTCTTTCATCAACTCTTGGGAAACCTTCACAAGTTACTCTACTTGTGTGCCCATCTTTTCAAACGCAGCCTTCAGATTTCTATTACTTTGCCGCACCTCCATCCTTAACTCCGAATTGCCGGCTCCCAAGGCTCACTACTGTAAACAGTGTCATTTAGCGACGGAAATAACAGGGCGATGATTAGATTCCGTCGCTATTTAGCGACGGAATGTAGTATTTAGCGTCGAAATTATTTTGGCGTCAAATTTAGCGACGGAATTTAATTCCGCCGCTAAATTCCGCCGCTAAAAGAATATTCCTCGAATATTCGTTTATTTCCGCCGCTAATTTGGCGGTTGATTTACCGACGGAATATTCCGCCGCTAAATCTTTAACAATGACGGAATTATTCCGCCGGTGAAAATATATCATTTTTTTATTTTTTAATTATCGGCTCGGAAATATTCCGACGCCGAAATTAAAATATTTTTATTTTTCTTTTTCGAAATATTACACCGACGGAATATTTCCGACGGTGAAATTAAATGCTTTTTTTTTTTTTTTTTTTAATAAACACCGACGGAATATTTCCGCCGCCGATAATTTAATAATTTTTATTTATCACGACGGAAATATTCCGTCGGTGTTTAATAAAAAAAAATTCAAAATTTCCAGAGAAAGACCGCCGCCCACAATGCAAGGGCGAAATGGTTGTACAGAGAAGAAGGTCTTGGAAGTGGTCATGGAGAAGGGTATGCAAAATGGACAAGAAAATTACATTCCCTGTGAGAAGCCGATGAAGCTCCCCGACACTCTTACCGGCGCTCATTTAAAATTTCAAAATTTCCGAACGAACAACAAGCGTATAATCCAATTCAAACTTTCAAACCAAATTAATCGTACACCTAGCCTCTAAATCCCTCACTCCCATCCTCTCTCTCTCTCTCTCTCCAAAGAATTGAATTTGAAAAAACAAATATCGAGCCGCTCTTACCCCGGTGCTATTTCATCTTTAATTTCGTGTAATTCCACATTTCAATTCTCTCCCTTCCCGTCCGGGTCCGAACTGGTTCGACTTATGAGACAATAATCTCCAGAGTGTTGTCTAATAGTTGGTTAGTTTCCTAATTTTGGACTAATCTTGTTTTTGTTTTATTTTGGATAAAAAATTTAAAATTGTATGCAATTTACCAATTTGGGAATAGCTACAAGAACCCTTGCAATTCTTATATCCCTAACCCCTAACCCCTAAACCCTAAACCCTAAACCACTAAACCCTAACCCCTAAACCCTAACCCCTAAACCCTAACCCCTAAACCCTAACCCCTAACCCTAACCCTAACCCTAAACCCTAAACCCTAAACCCTAAACCCTAAACCCTATACCCTATACACCCTATACCCACGACACTCTTACTTGGAGACATAGTCTTTGTACTACAATAGAAAGAGCACCCAAAGTTCAAGCGAAAGGGTGATTGACATATTTGTTGAGCACGCGTTGACCCTTACCGAGGCATTATGTGGCTTCCAATTTATCTTGACTCATCTAGATAACAGCGGCTCCTCATCAAATCCCAACCTGGAGAAGTTGTTAAGCCGTATCAATTCAAGGCAATAAATGACGAAGGGATGCCAATGTACCAAAGACCATTCATGAGGGGCAAATTATACATCCATTTCTCGGCCGACTTCCCAGATTCCTTGACTTCCGAGCAATGCAAGGCCCTAGAGGGTGTCTTTGCCTCCTAAGCCTTCATCGCGAAGACGAGATATGGAGCTTGATGAGTGCGAGGAGACAACCCTTCACGATGTCAACATTGAAGCTTACGATGTAGATGATGACATGCGCGGTGGTGGGGGCCGTAGAGTGCGGTGTGCTCGGCGGTAATGATGTGGGTCTTTATTTTCCGGATATCTTAGTTATGACTTATGAGACAATAATCTCCAGAGTGTTGTCTAATAGTTGGTTAGTTCATAGTTTTGGACTAATCTTGTTTTTGTTTTATTTTGGATAAAAATTTTAAAATTGTATGCAATTTACCAATTTGGGAATAGCTACAAGAACCCTTGCAATTCTTATATCCTAACCCCCTAAACCCTAAACCCTAAACCCCAAAGCAAACCCTAAACCCTAAACCCTAACCCTAAACCCTAAACGCTAAACCCTAAACTCTAAACCCCAAACCTAAAACCCTAAACCCTAACCTACAAACCCCAAACCCAACCCTAAACCCTAACCCCAACCCCAAACCACTAACCCTAACCCCTAACCCCCTAACCCTAAACCCCAAACCCCTAACCACTAAACCCCAAACCCTAAACCCACCCCTAACCCCAACCAAACCCAACCCTAAACCCTCCTAACCCTAACCCTAAACCACTAAACCCTAAACCACCCTAAACCCTAAACCCTAACACAACCCAAGTATAGGTATAGGTATAGGGTATAGGTATGTGTGGTATAGGGTATAGGTATGTGGTATAGGTATAGGCATGTATAGGCATGTATATAGGTAAGTATGTGGCATAGTGGCATGTGGCATAGGCATAGGGTATAGGGCATAGGGCATAGGGTATAGTGGCATGTGGTATGGCATGTGGCATAGGCATAGGGCATAGGGCATGGCATGTGGCATAGGGCATGTGGGCATAGGGCATGTGGCATGTGGCATAGGGTATAGGGTATAGGGTATGTGGCATGTGGCATACATAGGTATAGGCATGTGGCATAGGGCATGTAAGGCATGTGGCATAGGGGATAGTGGCATAGGTATAGGGCATAGGCATGTAGGGCATAGGGCATGTGGCATGTGGCATGTGGCATAGGGCATGTGTAGGGCATAGTGGCATAGGGTATAGGGTATAGTGGCATGTGGCATGTGGCATAGGCATGTGGCATGAGGCGTAGGGCATGGCATGTGGCATAGAGGCATGTAGGGCATAGGGCATAGGGCATAGTAAGGCATAGGGTATAGGGCATAGGGAATAGGGCATGGGCATGTGGCATGTGGCATAGAGGCATGTGGTATAAAAAGGGTATAGGGTATGTGGTATAGTGGTATAGGGTATAGGGCATAGGGCATGGAGGCGTGGGGCATAGGGCATGGGGTATAGGGCATAGGGTATAGGGCATAGGGCATAGGGCATAGGGCATGTAGGGCATGTGGCATAGGGTATAGGGTATAGGGCAAGTGGTATAGGGCATAGGGTATGTGGAAATTTCCTCGCTATTATTAATAATAATAATAATAATAATAATAATAATAATAATAATAATAATAATAATAATAATAATAATAATAATAATAATAATAATTATTATTATTATTATTATTATTATTATTATTATTATTATTATTATTATTATTATTATTATTATTATTATTATTATTATTATTATTATTATTATTATTATTATTATTATTATTATTATTATTATTCTTATTATTATTATTATTATTATTATTATTATTATTATTATTATTATTATTATTATTATTATTATTATTATTATTATTATTATTATTTATTATTATTATTATTATTATTATTATTATTATTATTATTATTATTATTATTATTATTATTATAGCGGCGGAAATTTCCGTCGCCGAATTTAAAATCGGCGCGGAAATTACCGTCGGTGGGAGTGACATGTCATCGATCCGGGTGAGCGTACGTATCGTTTAGCGTCGGATTTAACAAATGGCTGACGAGAATATTCCGCCGCTAAATATTAATTATAGCGTCGAATTTAATTTCCGCCGCTATAATTAATATTTAGCTACGGAATATTCCGTCGCCGGTGGAAATTATAAATACACATTTTATTTCTCGTAAATCAATTACGCCAAATATTTCCTCTCTCTCTTCCCGCTATCTCTCATCTCTCTGCGATCGACCTAGAAGAAGAAGCGGCGGACCTAGAAGAAGAAGCTCACGCCGCCAGCCGTCTCCTCATCGCCATCGCCTCACCGCTGCCGCCTCATCGCCGTCGCCTCATCGCTGCCGCCTCACCGTCCGCTCGAGCTCTCACGCCGTCCGGATCCGTCCGCCGCCTCTCCACCGTGTTTCTCTCTCTTGCTCTAATCAAATCAAGGTAAATGTTTCGATTTCTTTCAAATAAGTAGTTCTAATTCGAGGATAGGGTGTTAATTTGTTGTGAATTTTAGTTGGTTTCGATTTCTCACCGTGTTTCTCTCTCTTCTCTCGTACTCAACCATGAATTTTGGGTGTCTCGTGAGTGTTTCGTGTGTGTATGCGTGTGTTCCATGAAGTTGTAATTTTGTATTAATTTTCTGCTTTTTTTTTTTTTTTTTTTTTTAAATGACGTTTTGAAACATGAACAACCCGTTTAACAAAGTGGTTACTGATTTTCGCTCTCTACCTCTTTTTTTTTTTCATTTTCAAATTCAATTAGTAAAAGATGATTTTTGAGTTTGGATTGGTGGGTTTGAGTGGGAATTTGGTTTATGAGTGTGCAATTGTGAAGTCAAATGGAACAGCCTAATATATGTTTTTGAAAGGCGATAGATTTTTATCGTTGTCTTTGTGACAGCTTACCCCTAAGTTCGATCATTGGTGTCCTAGTGATTTCTAAGCGAATAGGTCTTGTAGAATGTAATTAAAGTGAAGCTTGGTTGAACTGGTTTTCTTCTAGTCAAGTAACAATTTTGATTAAATGCCTTGATTAAATGCCTTGGCCAAAAGTGTTTATGGTCTGACACTTGCATTTTCTGAAGTATTAGATTCTAAAACTCTAGTTCTTAACCTAGTAAAGTTAATAAATAAAATGTTCCATTTCTTTTGCATTCCATCTCTAGTGAGCAGACAGTACGGATACCCGCAGCAGACCATTCGGACTTTGAGAGAGCAGTTGACGACTAATACAATGCCGATGATTATGACTGAGCCTCAGACTACACATTTCTTTGGCAGAGCATTTCTAGAGGGCTTTCTTCCGATACGACCACTACTCCGTCATACTAGAGGTAGCACATTTCTGACCACCGAGTATCTGACATGGTACGATGAGCAGCAAGGTCCTGTACGGTGATGATAGAGGCTCGACGCCGAGAGTGTTTTGGGGCGACTATTCTTCCAAATGGATATTAAGAGGCATGGAGGCCAAGAGCAACCCCGATGAAATCACCGACGACATTGCAGCAGACATGAGAGACGGGAGATCCGGAGAGCCGCTTTGAGAAATGATCCCGAAGTGATAGCTCGCAGGAGGCCTTGAGGCAGAAAGAGCAAGATCGAGAGCTACCAGCATCGATTGATCCACTGCTCACACGATACCCGAGCTAGGACGAGGTCGACCGACTTTTCAACATACCTAGACCAAAGACCTCCTGGGACCGAGGCGGAGGAAGGGTAGAGATTCGAGTTCGGGAGCGGGAACGAGTTCCTAGACACTTTAAGAAGACCTCGTTAATATATTGTTAAATATGAGTTAGAAGCTTTATATTTATTTTAAGAAGATCTCGTGTTGCTTTTAAGTTTGTAATTCAAATTTAGGGAATGATAATACGTTAATTACTTCTAAATTGTTAATATATTATGAAATCCAATAATTATTAACATCCCAATTTTGTTTCATCCGTCGATTAAATTGAGTGTACGTATAATATATGGATTGCAATGCAGAGTGATGTACGTTAACGATGATCGTAGTTGGATGTACAAGCGGAAGTTGCCGAATCAACGCGGTATCAATCCTGAGTTTTATAGAGGGTTGAAGGGGTTTGTTCAATTTGCTCAATTAAATAAAACCAGTCACATGGATAAGGATGGTAAGATTAGGTGTCCATGCGACAAGTGTTGTAATGTCAAGTATCTAAGCTTGATTGACACTCGAAACATCTTTTGCATAACGGGTTTGAAGTTGGGTACAAACGGTGGATCCGTCATGGTGAGCCGAGATTGCGCACAAATGTTGCGAATAATCCCCCGAGAATATTCATGTACCTCCCGAACCCGAACCTATTATTCAGACAATGAAGAACCACCTTTGAATATGGAAGATATGGTTAGGGATGCAAAGGTCCTTCCTTCGATTGGTCGTAGAACCAACAAGAAGAACCAACCCCGCAGCCCAAGAAATTTATTGATGCTATGGACTCGCAAAAGAGAAGGTCTATCCAAGTTGCGAGATCGGTGTGTTGGAGGCCGTGGCCGAG
The DNA here is from genome assembly GCA_022495995.1 of Adenophora triphylla var. japonica. Classification (NCBI taxonomy): domain Eukaryota; kingdom Viridiplantae; phylum Streptophyta; class Magnoliopsida; order Asterales; family Campanulaceae; genus Adenophora; species Adenophora triphylla. The sequence goes on from JAFEMH010003150.1 coordinate 8,492, forward strand.
CTCCTTAACATAAAGGCCGATTGCAATATTAGCCACCGCTTATAATCGTATCATGAAAGCAATTAAGCGGATGTTGCCGAAAGAGAATAAGATGGTTACAAACTTTTTATGAGACAAAGAAGTTGGTTGGGCGATTGGGCTATGTTATGAAAAGATTGATGCGTGTAAGAATGATCGCATGCTATTCTACAAGGAAGATTCACGTAAGACAGAGTGTTCAATTTGCGGACAAAGTAGATATAAGCCAAGTCGGAGGGGGAGTTCAAAACACAAGAAAAACAGACCACATAAGCGGTTGCGTTACATGCCGTTGATTCCAAGACCGCAACGCCTCTACGCGTCTAAATCTACCGCAGAGGCAATGCGTTGGCATAAGGAAAGTTTGCGTGAAGATGGTGTGTTGATTCATCCCAAGATGGGGAGGCATGGAAACACTTTGATGAGACTTATCCCGACTTTGCGTACGAAGCAAGAAATATACGGTTATGCATCCGCTTCCGATGGTTTCAATCCGTTTGGTCCTGGGGCAAAATCTTACTCTTGTTGGCCGGTTATAGCCACTGCCTACAATCTTCCGCCCCGGTTGTGTATGAGTGATCCCTACATGTTCTTGTCGTTATTCATCCCCGGCCCAAACAGCCCCGGGAGGAACATTGACGTCTATCTCCGACCTTTGATGGACGAATTGAAGCACTTTGGGAGGATGGGGTCGAAACGTGGGATGCTTTCAAGCGAGAGAATTTCAGCATGAAGGCTGCGTTGATGTGGACGCTAATGACTTCCCGCATATGGGATGTTATCGGGTTGGAGCATCCACGGGAAGTTAGCCTGTCCGTATTGTATGAGTGACACAAAGTCTTTCACGCTCACGCACTCTGGAAAACCATGTTGGTTCGATTGCCATAGACAATTTCTTCCGGAGGACCACCCATTCAGACCCGTAAGAATGCGTTTAAAAAGAACAAGATTGACCATGATGAGGCCCCGATTCGTTTAAGTGGTGACACGGTCTATGAGGAGGTATCTAGATTGCCCGATCCTCGGTGGGGAAAAAGTTTTCGAAGACCAAAATACAAGGGTTTGGGACTACCCATAACCTGGATCAAGAGGAGTATATTTTGGGAGCCGCCATACCGGAAAACAAATCTCATTCGACATAACCTTGACGTGATGCACATTGAGAAGAATGTATTCGATAATGTTTTTAACACGTTGATGGATTTCAAGAGAACAACTAAAGACAACGAAAAGCTCGAAAGGACCTTAAGGAAATATGTAGGCGGCCGGCCTTAGACTTGGTATACGACGTCAATGGTAAACCAGTTAGACCGATGGCTCAATACGTGCTTACAAAGGAAAAGAGGCTCCTCCTCCCGAAATGGCTCAAGGAGTTAAGGCTTCCAGATGGTTACGCGTCTAACATTGGTAACCGTGTCAATGTAGAGGAGGGGAAAGTGCGGGGTTTGAAGAGTCACGATTGCCACGTTTTGCCGGATAGGCTACTTCGATTGCTCGTGGGTCTCTTGCCCGACAATATCTCGGGTGGCGTTAACAGTAGTTAAGTGAAGTTTTTCCGAGCGTTAACATCGACCACACCGCGTGTTGATCACATGAAAAAGCTTGAGGAGAGCATCGTAGTGACTTTGTGCAAACTTGAGAAGATATTTCCTCCTTCATTCTTTGATTCTATGGAGCATTTACCGGTCCACTTGGCATACGAAGCTAGAGTCGGTGGTCCAACTTCAATACAGATGGATGTATCCATTTGAGAGGTAATTGAATTTATTCTATTTCTAAATAATTTGAGCGTTAACAATATACCTTCTTTAACATTATTTATGTTTTAATCTACGAATGACTTTTAGGTATCTAGGCCAATTGAAAAGGAAGATGAGCAATAGGGCCGTGGTCGAGGCCTCAATTTCGTAGGCCGTTATCATAGATGAGATTGTTGCCTTTGTCGGAACATATTTTCCTCCTGATGTTGATACGAGATTGACTAGGGTTGGCCGCAATTACGATGGTGGTTTTCCGTCTAAGGGAAACATCTCTGTATTTTCATCCCCTGGTCGGTTCCTCGGCAAACGGGTTGGTACGCGTACGTTAACCGCTAAAGAGTTTGCCGCGGTCGAAACGTATGTTCTTCTTAACTGCGACGAGGTTGGGGAATATATCAAGTAAGTCATTGATGTTATGTTTACGCCTCGTCGATTAAATTATGCATGTTTAAGTCTTTGAGCAGGCTCACAAGCTGTTTAAGGATTTTATTTGTAACATATTTATCTATCCTTAATTAGTTTAATTAACAATGATTATACTCTTTTAATTTTATAATGTCATCATTATATGTTTACAAGATATTCATATTTTTTATAGGTACCACGAAGAGAAATTATTATACTGCTCGGCTCGCGGCGGGACAACAGCCCTTGTGTCCTACTTTTATGACCGTTGAGGTGTTTGGTCAATTTTGCGAATATTGGGGGTCGCCTGCGGCGGGCCGTATCCGAACAGCCAAGGCCAATAGAGCGAGCTCCTCGGGGTCGGCGGCGTTGCATACCGGGACGCTCACGGTCGCCGAGCATCACGACCGCATGGTATGTATGTTAATTTAAATGTAGTAGTGTATGGATGCTTTTAAATAGGTTTATGTACGTATGTTAGCTGGGAGCCAATGTTGATGCTATGAAATCCATAGTTTTAGTGTAAATGTAGTGTATGCATGCTTTTAAATCAGTTTAAATGTTGCATTTATATATACAATTTCAAAGTAATAATCTCGCTTATTTTATTTATAGGAAAGGGAGTATGGTCCGAATATCACTTTTGTGGATGTTTACGCTAGCACCCATATTCGAAATTCTACAGCGCCCGATCAACCTCCGCAATGGGTTGACGATCGATCTCTTCGCTTTGTAAGTAAACTACCATTAAATGACTTGATTTTGAATATGTAAATTTATTTATGTACCTTACATTGTGTATATGATTATAATTGTTTGTTTTATTTTTCAAAGCCGCATATCAAGCCGCCGTTGTTCCCGAAGGAACGCCTCCCGGCGAGCCCGTCCCCTTCGTGCTCGATGTTTGGCAGAGGTCACCTCTCGGGGACATCCAAGGAGAGGAGCCCGAGTGTTAGGGATGGGGATTACGGGCGCAATGCCCGTCGACGTCAACCGGCCGTCGGAGAAATGTTGCCCGGCCCATGTTTCATGATCCGAGGGTCGACACTCCGGGAGGCTGCGGCTGAGGAGGAGAGACGCGAGCGGCAAAGCTTGCGGATGCTTTGGCGGTCGATTGCGGTGCGGAGGAGAACGATCGACGTCATGCAGAGACTCAAAGACAATTGGCGCTGTTGATGGCTCGTCTCGGCCCGGACTCCCAGGGTAATTCCCAGCGTCCCCCAGGTTGATTGCGGACTTTTCTAGACATTGTTGTATTAATTTATACTTGTTTGTAAACATTTGACACATTTGGTACCCGCGGAGCCCTCCCCGCCTCTCCCCCTCCCCGCTCCACCCCTCTCCCCCTCCCCCGCTCCACCCCTCTCCCCCTCCCCCCCTTCCCCCTCTCCCCCTATCCCCCTATCCCCCTCCCCCTCTCCCCCTCCCGAATTGGTACGGTGGTATTTAGTTTTTTTATTTGGTACGCTGGTATTTGAATTTTAGTTTTTATAGTTTTAGTTTTATAAATTGAAATGATATATCGTGTACAAAAATTTTGGTTTTTTGATATTTTAAAATATTTTTTTTAATTTATTTCGTAATCGCCGACGGAATTTTCCGTCGCCGAAATTAATGCCGAAAGAAAAATTAATTAAATAAATTAATTTCAATGGCGGAAATTTCCGTCGCCGTAATAAAATTAATTTAATTAAATTAATTTCAAATGACGGAATTTCCGCCGCTATAATCATTTAATTTTTATTTAATTTTTGATTTCAAATGGCGGAAAATTCCGTCATTTGTAATAAAATTTAAATTAAAATTAAATAATTTCACGACGGTATTTTCCGCCGCCGAAATAATTTAATTTCAATTTAAATTTTATTACAAATGACGGAAATTTCCGCCGCCGAAATTAATTTAATTAAATTAATTTTTATTACAATGACGGAAATTTCCGCCGCCGAAATGAAAATTTAATTAAATTAAATTAATATAGCGGCGGAAATTTCCGTCGCCAGAACCATTAATTCACCGGCGGAATTAAATTCCGTCTAAAAGAAAAAATAGCGCGGAAATTGACCCGCCGGAGCACTGCGACGGGTGGTAGCGGCGGACCACCGACGGAATTTTTCCGCCGCTGATTATTTTTAGCGACGGAAATTTAATTTTAGCGACGGAAATTTCCGTCGCTAAACGACCTTTTTCTGGTAGTGGCTCACTACCACGTTGTCCAGGTGGTGGCACATGAAGAGGTTTTACTTGCTGATTCTGATGGCCACCCCATGGATTGTAGTTGCCATATTGATTGCCTTGGGGTGGTGGCCTTTGTCCATATCCGTTGAAAGCATGTGCCTGTTCAGGACGATAAGAGAAATTTGCTGCACTTGGACACATATTAGTCACATGAGATGATAAACCACAATTTGCACAATAATCAGTAATAGCATTGGCACTAGCAGAAGTGCCGCAAGCAGTCAATTTATCCAATTTATTATTTAAAAGCGCAGTCTGCTTTGAAATATTATCGCTAGCATTCAATTCAAGTACCCCCCCCTTGATTTACCCCTCGAACTCTTTTGTTGAGAATTAGCACTCAACATCTCGTATAAAACTTTAGTCTCGTCGGGTGTCTTGGCTCCTATCGAGCCTCCCGCAGCATTGTCAACTATTGATTGACCATTCTCATTTAGGCCATCATAAAAGGCTTGGTTTAGTGAGGGTAGTGTGAAATTGTGTTGAGGACATTGTATTAACATTATATTAAATCTTTCTTTCCCATGCCTCATGAAAGGGCTCCCCCACATCTTGGAAAAATGTCATCAATTTCTGTCTAAAACCAGCCAACAGATGATGTGGGTAATATCTTTTAAGAAACACATCTTGCAATTCTACCCAAGTACTAATGCTGCTCGGTGCAAGCATCATCAACCATGTTTTAGCCACTCCCTTAAGGGTGTAAGGAAAACACTTCAGTCTAATTTTCTCCTCAGTCACTCCTTGTCTTAACAAAAATTGAGCAACCACAATAATATACTCTTTAAGGAACGTGAGTGCATCCTCACCAGGCAATCCTTGAAAGCTTGGCAACATAGCAAAGTATTGTCCCTTGACCTATAGATTTTTGGCTGCATCGGACAGCACTATGCAAGAGGTAGATGTGTCTACCCTAGGTCTAAGGAAATCATTCATAGTTTGTGCCGGTGGTTCTGCCATCTCGGCTTTCTCTTCCTCTACCTCGGTGGTGGAGGATTCTGATTCGGTGTCCGAATCTGAGAAAAGGGGATTAAAGAGGGGATCACCCTCAAATACTTCCTCAAGAAGCTTAGTGTATTTAGCTTTATTAAGTCTGTTTATGTTGTCGTTCAATGGCACCAATGTAGGCTTCAAAGAACGACGACCTTGCATTCACTACCTAACCTACTTGTTTACTTGCAACAAGTCCCCGGCAACGGCGCCAAAAACTTGATGGAGGAAATCTCCCTCTTGTAATAAAAACCGAGCAAGTGTACTCACTACCGGTGTAGCAGTATGCACGAGCAGGGGTCGAATCCACAGAGACTCGTTGGTAAACAAATAAAGTGAAAGCAGCGAATTTAGTAATCACAGTTTATAGATTTGATTTAAAACTAAAAACATAAAATAAATAGCAAAAACTAACTAAACGAGAAAACAGATTATGAGCAGAGATTCCTAGATTGGATTTCACTTCACCATCCTTCTATGCATAATTTTACTTATAAAACATCAACTCAACTTTTAGGATTCATTCACTTTAGCTAGGATCGACACGGTTAGGTGGCCGGATTACAATCCTAAATACTCTCTTAATATTGTAGTTTCTATTACGGCACCACAATATGCCAAGAATACATTAAGCACATAAGAATAAAAGAACCTAACGTTGATCCGATTCTATTACGGCACAGACCAAGTTATTCAATAAATAGTGGTCTATGTATAAATCGCCCAAATTAATGGCTCGATAAATACCCAATTATTCGAAGATGAGTTCGTATCTTAACATACATCTCAAATCTAAGAACATGGAATTGCAAACTATTATTGAACTAGAAGGAATCAAATTGAAAGCATTAAAACTTCATTGCATAGAAATCCGGTAAAGATCAAACCAATCTACAAATCTAAGAAATTAGCTACTCATGAATTCTCCGTCTCTCTCAAAGAGTTGTTCAAGAAAAGCATAAACATCCAATCCTATGATATGATACCTAAAACTAAAAGTAGGCTGTATATAGAGAATAGGGCAAAATCTGTAGACAAAAGCTAGGAAAAGTCGAGAATGCCCTTCATTAAGACGTCAAAACTGTTGCTGATGACGGGCCAGCGCGGCCGCAATGGTGATGAGCGCGCCCGCTCTAGTTGGCAGAGAATTTGGCATCAGTTTCGTCACTTGAGCGCGGCCGCCCTTAGGTTGAGCGCGACCGCTCTGAATGACCGGGAGTTGGCTTGAGTTTTCTTCACTTGAGCGCGGCCGCAATGGCATTGAGCGCGGCCGCTCTGGCATGCAGTTTCTGGAGCTCGAATTTGTTTCACTATTTTCCTGTTCCGCTCCGCTCCAACTTTACTCCTTGCACTTTTTAGCCATATAATACACCTTTTCTCTTTATACCCTGTACTCACTAAATACTCACAAACCATATCAAATATACATAAAACTCGGGAATCAAACACAAAGAAAGCCTAAAAGTGCATTATTTGGAAGGGTAAATACACATCCATCACCAGATTAAAAATTTATATATCAGTTATAAAAATTATCTAAATTTATCAGTTTAAAAATTATTATTGAAAAATTAACATTTTAAATATTAAAGATTATCAATTCATCAATTATCACATTAATTATCAGTTTAAAGGATAAATCAATAGATTGCAAAACAAATATATTTTTATATTAGAGTTTTAAAATTATTGATAATTTTTTTCTTTTCAAATATTGATTTATTTTTTCTTTCAAAATGAAGATTATGATACTTTTTTGTTTTAAAAATTCAAATCACTGGTAAAATGCCAGGATGAAAAAGTATTTAACTCTTTGTTTAAATTATAACTAATTCCTTAGTCTTATTATAATAGTCTTATTTGACTTAATTAAATACTTTTCATTTCATTTGACTCTAAATTATAACTCATTAATTAATAGTCTCATTTGACTTGAAATTAGGTTGTTAAATTAAGATTAGTAATAGAAATAAAATAGGCTGTTAAAATATTTGAATAGTTAAATTATGGAACGAAGGGAGTAATGAATTAACACTTGAAAACATTGATAAGCGAGATTGTTGAGATCGTGAATGTTGCAAGACTTTTGAATTTAACGAATATTTGAAAGAAATAGTCTACTCAAAAATATTTTGGAACCCTTTTAGCGAGAATCTGAGAAGAATGACACTTGGAGGACTTTTTTTTTCTCGCGACATGCATATCTGAGAAGAATGACACTTGCAGGACTTTTCTTATCTCGCGACATGCAGGGGAAGAATTAATTTTAGGAAACGAAAATTTTTATACAATCCATTTTCAAGTCTTCGAAATTCTGAGAACAAAATTCTTAACCTACAATATGCTCGAAAACAATGTACAATGATTTTCTCGCAAATAATATATTTTTTTAAACATTTTGACATTTGAATGGCTATATTTAATTTCTGAGTTATAAATAGAAGCATAATTGTTACATTAAAATCATGACATTAATACAAATTAGTTGAAAAAAGAATGCAATCATCTGCGGTGGGGATAGTTACATTTTATTAATATCATATGTATTGAATTATGTATCTTCAATAATATTTTTCTACTTATAAGCAATATCATTATGCCCCGTCGAGTATCGACGGGTTACTGACTAGTTTGTATATAGATCAGGAGCCAGCATGTTTCTTCCCTTGTTACTAATTGTTTTTAAAATAGAATTTTTAAATAGTCTATTATCGACTCAATCCGACCCATGTAAATACTTGGGCTTCTTTATGCTTTCGACCCATTTTCTAATTCTAAAATGGTATCATCTATGTTGTATTGATACCTTCTTTGTTGCTTTTACACGAATCCTCTCTCTTCTACGAGACCCACAAATCTTCTATCTACTACAATATTCAAGAATCCAAGTATTCAGACTTTTTCCCCTGATCACACGTATAAGAGGGCGTGTTAGACAATATTTCCCATATCTTCTAAAGACTTAAACATAGACTTGTATATAAACTCGAGGGACTACTACTCTAATCACCAATTAATTTTAAAAATGAATCATACAATATATTATATAATCGTCCTAATCCATATCATGATTACACTTGAGTTTCTCTTTGCTTCTGACCTAACTTCTTATTTTAAGAATCTGCACAATGAAGAAATTGCATGATTTTTTTCCTCTTTATGCTCATATATATATTTTGCTTGTTTTTTCCTTGTTTTGGTTAGAAGAAAAAGCTGATATGAAATTGTTTGGTGTTGTACTCTCTAAAGAGTTAGGAAAAAAAGTCATTGAGTCCAAAAACTTTTTTTTGGTTTCCTTTGAAAATCTTATCGGTGATAATGTCCAAACACATGCTCCATTCGATCCACGTGAGTGTAGACCAAAATTTTGGGTACAATAACTAAGAAAAATAATCTATATTACAATAGACAATGGAGGTAACCGCTGAGACAAAGAACGGATGAGATTGAATCTCAACAAATGATTCGACGGCATATATTCCCCCTCCCCTTAACCGTTTTAACTTCCCACTTCCCTCCTCAAATCCTGTTTACTTCCCTCCTCAAATCCTGTTTAAACTTCCCATCCTTCTGAGAAAACAAAACTCCCGACTTCCCATTCCCTCTTATCTACTCCGGCTCCAACTAAATGTCCATGTGTGTGTTTTAATGTGGGGTGGGCATAAGAGTTAATTTGGGCTCATTGAGAAGAAAGGACCACAACATGAAGCATGTTGCTATTTATCAGAGCTTGCAAATTTTTACATCCTAAAAAATTATGCACAAATTGATGCCATTGTAGTTTTTTTTTTCCCGGTACACATGCCAAGGTGCTCTTGGCTTATGATTTTTTGATTTTGAGTGTTGCTTTCTCAATATTTTTAATATTTATTATTGGGTTAATGACAATTTAAGGCCTAAAGTATACGGGCGGTACCACATTGGGGCCTGAAGTCTTAAAAGTATCAATTTAGGGCCCAAACTTACAATTTTGATCAATTTGAGGCTTTTTGACGTTTTCCGTAAAAAAAACTCGTTAAGTGACCATGTGATATGCATGTGAGATTCAGTGAGGACATTTTGATCATTTCATAGACTTCAGACCCTAAATTGACAGTCTAAAACTAACCCCATTACAGATTTTACAGATGTGAAATTTTATTTTCCCATTTCAACCTTTTGTATCCACCTTCCAAAGCCTTCAACACACCACCAACACACTGCCGCCGCCACCACCAACAACCCAAAAAAATCAAATTCAACAAAAACACACCGACACATTAAGGAGCACTCACCACCACTCCAAATAATTCCAAATCAGTAATGGCTGAAGGGGGGAGGGGATTTCACAAGGCTAAGAGCAAAAAATCAGGGAAAAAAGTCACCGGAGTCCATGGAAAACGGGGAAGAAAGTTGTCGGAATCCATGAAAATAGTCGCCTGAATCTGGATTTGCTTTTCTTCTTTTTGTGATTTCTAGGGTTTCAAAGAACGCACGAATCTGTATTCGATTCTCTCTATGATTTCAGTTTTCTCTCTCGGAATCCATGAAAAAAGTTGCCTGAATTGGGTTTAAGGCTTAGTTGTTGCTGAACGTCGTTTGGTAAGGATCTGATTTCCTTTGTCCGGTGTGCTCTGTATGGTTTTATGTTGAGAAGTGATTTTTGGTTGGATATACCTTTGAATTATGAGGCTTATGAGTCAATACCATATACTACCTCCGTCCCAATCTAAACGTCTCAACTTTCCTTTTTGGGCGTCCCACTTAAAATGTCTCAATCCCAAAATGGAAACTTTTTATTATTTTTATACTCTTCCTACCCCACTCATTCTCTCTCCTACTTTACTTTTACACTCACAACATTCTCTCTCCTAACTATTTCTCCCACTCATTCTCTCTCCTATTTAATTTTTCATACTCACAACATTTAAATTTTTTCTCTTTCCTACCTCACTTTCCTTAATTCCCGCGCCGAACCCATTTTAGGACATTTAGATTGGGACGGAGGGAGTAGTTTTTAGTAAGGATTTGAATCCTTCATCTGATGTCTCTTTAGGGTTTTGAATGCATTGAGTAGTGGTGAATCGGCATTGAAGGTTGAGGTGTTTGACAGGTGTGCTTCGATGTTTAGGTGAACATTATTTAGCGTCGACTATGTGTTGAGAGAAAATTATGATTCTGGTGCAAATTGTTTCAGCATGAAACGTCCTGGACTGTGAACTAGATAACGTCATAAACTGTTGCAAGAATTGGAAGCTCCAGGGGTTGGCGTTGATGATGGTGGTGGTGCAGTTAGGGCTTTTCAATCTATCTGGGAAAATAAAATTTCACATCTGTTAAATCTTTAATGGGGTTAGTTTTAGACTGTCAATTTAGGGCATGAAGTCTATGAAATGACCAAAATACCCCCACTGAATCTCACATGCATATCACATGGTCATTTAACGGGGTTTTTTTGACGAAAAACGTTAAAAAGCCCCAAATTGATCAAAATTGTAAGTTTGGGCTCTAAATTGATAGTTTTAAGACTTCAGGCTCCAATGTGGTAACGCCCGTATACTTCAGGCCCTAAATTGTCATTAACCCTTTATTATTTAATTGTTATTCAATTTCTTGGTGGAAATTAATGGGGTTGTTCCATTAATCCATACTACCAAATTTGAAGGGGTGGGAATACTGACCCGTCTCCCACCCTTCTGTAAAAAGGAAAAACCTCCTTGGTTTCTCATTGTGTGTTTGTATATCGTTCAAAATTTGCTGAATAGATTGATGTTATTATCCCCTGTCAGTTTTACTTTTTTTTTCCAATTTTTTTTATGAATACTGTAGTTTGTTTACTGAGTTTTAAAAGGAGCATGCTCTGTGGATGTAATATAGTAACAATTGTGTTTACTCTTTGAAATTTGAAATTCTGGTGAATTATGGGTTCATATTCATGAGACCAGAAAAAGTTACTAAAAACAAAATGTTGAATTGAGTAACTTTTTTGCTTGCATGTTTTTCTCTCTCTCCCTTTTTTTTGTGTGTATGTTGCTTTCTAAAGATTATTAATAGGGTTGTTTCATTAATCAATAGCAAATTTAAATCTTCAAAGTAACTATTTATTTCAAAGTTAATAGGGTTGTATTCTAATTTTTGACCATCTTCTGTATGATTAAGATTTTTTAGGTTCTTAAACTGAGAAAGATAACAGAAAAAAGAAAAGAGAAAAAAAGTCAGAATTTTATAGAGCTGAAAAGTAAATACAAAAAAGTAAGTTGGGAATGGATGAGGGTTTTGGTTAAAGGAACAGAGTAATGGGTGAGGTGAGATGGAGAGGGTGGACGGGTGGATGTGAGAGGGTAGTGGCTTGGCAGTTGGCATTTGATGGTGTGGGTGTGGGTGTGGGTTGCATAATATGGTTTCATGCAAATGAAGATAATTTATGTTATATCTATAAAATTTAGAAGACATTGTCTTTTTCTCTAAAAATAAATAAAAATAAAAAATGCTTTATATACGGTAATCACTCCGCTTCAAGATGGATATCTAAATTTGTTTTGATACAAATAAATTTGAATATTATTTTGAAATGAATTTGAATATTTATAATGGAAAATATTACTACTGCTTGAAACGAAAAAAAATTAATTGCTACTATTCTTATGGTGGGTTCAATTGAGTTTTAGAGAAGAGAGTAATGGTTGGGATGCGGTTAAGAAAATGTCTTCTTATTTTACTATCATTAATCCCTTTTTATTTTTATTTTAATTTAAACATTAATTTTGTTTTCTACAATAGTAAGGAAGTAAAAATAAGTTCTATCAATAATTAGAATGTAACAGTGGCCCGTGCCTTGCACGGGTGGGTAATACTGGTATTATAATAAAAGGAAAGATAATGAGTGAAAGATGTGTTGTGAGTATGGAAAGTGAAATGAGAAAGAATACGTGAGAGATATAGTAATTAAGTGGATTGCTGTTTTGAGTACAAGTGGGTCCCATTTAATATAAAATTATAAAAATATTATCAATTTGATAGTCTACACTCATGTGAAACAGACAAAAAAGGAAATAAATTTACACTCACCCGTGTGACAGAGGGAATATTCAATTAGCCAGAAGACTAAGTGCGAATTTGCAAACCGTGAACTTACTCTCACGCCGGAGGGATTTCGTCGGTGAAGCCCCAGCTTAGTTTACGTGTTTTGTCTTATTTTCAGGCTAAGCAATCGTCGGAGTACAACCAATCGCTTGAATTTGGGCTGATTCGACATTTTGGCATCATCATTGTCAATTTGATAGTCTACACTCATGTGAAACAGACGAAAAAGGAAATAAATCTACACTCACGTATGACAAAGGAAATATTCAATTAGCCAGAAGACTAAGTACGAATTTGCATCTGAGTCGTCCGTTATATCCTGAGAAACTAACGTACATTGAAACACCGAATACTCTTAGAAAGGGAAATGATTCCGTCTTAATGAGAGTGTATGTCTAACTCGGCTTTCATTCAAGATGGTTTATAGTCTAGACATGTCCAAACGGTTCCGATTCCGGTTTCCGGTTCCCAAATAGTCGGAACCGTATTCGAACCATATTAATCCGGTTCCCAATTTTCGGTTCTATCCGCCGGTTCCGGTTCCGGTTCCAACGGTTTCACCGGTTCCATCACCATCTAACTTTTTTTTTTAAATCCAAACCTCTTAAGACAGTAAAGACGCTAACTAATCTGTTTTTTTACAACATTTATCTAAATTCTAGTCTAATTTAAATAAAACAACACTACACTACAAGTACAAATACTAAATAAATGATAAATATTACATTTAACTTACCTTGATCAATCGCTGGTTCCCGGTTCTCGGTTCCGGTTCCCGGTTTCGAAACCTCCGGTTCCCGGTTCCGCCGGTTCCTCGGTTCCCAATATGGTGGATTCGTATTCGAACCGTTTCAATCCGTTTCCCGCTTACGTTCGGTTCCCGGTTTCGACGGTTTCCGATTCTCGCCGATTTCCGATTCCGGTTCTATCCGCCAGTTTCGTCGGTTCCCGATTCTATTTGAACATGTATAGTTTATACGGTGTCACCTAATCATTTTCAATTTTATATTGTAAATTTTGTTTAATAATATTGTAATCTTTTTTATTTATGCTCGTGTAAATTTTTGTTCGACATTGGGGTGAGAATGTGAGGTGGATGTAGGAAGGGACACTAGAAAAACCGCATATTTCCTCCGTTCCAATAATAAGTTTACCATTTTGATCTCGACATACAAATTAAGGGTGCAGAAAATGTTGTGAGTATAATAGTAAAATAAGAGAGAGAATGAGTGGAGAAAATAGTAAATTTGAAAAGTGTTGTGAGTGTAATAGTGAAATAGGAGAGAGAATGAGTGGAGGAAATAGTAAAAATTCTTTGCCAAAAAAGAAAAAGTAAAACTTCTAACGGGATGCCATTTTGAATAAAAAATGAAGTTATTAATGGGAAGATCATGGGATCATTTAGACGTGTCCATTTTATAAACCGAACCGGTCAACCGGGAGGTTGAAAACCGGCCAAAACCGGTCAAAATCGGTCAACGGCGGTTAACCGGAACCGGCTAACCGTAACCGGTTATTGGCCGGTTCGGTTAAGGTTAAGATTTTTGAAAAACCGGTCAACCGCCGGTTAACCGCCGGTTTTTGACTTGCTCGGCCGAGTCATATGAGTTGCTCGGCCGAGCAGAACCTTCCAGTTTGTTATTAACAAACTGAAGGTTCTGCTCGGCCGAGTCATATGAGGTGCTCGGCCGAGCATAACGCCAGAACATGTTCCAACGGCTACTTTTTCAAAAACTAGCCGTTATTTTTAAAAACTAGCCGTTAATTTTGTTATTGGGCAGTCAAAAATTTTAAAAAAAATGTTTTTTTTGCCTAATTTACTAACTATAAATATCACCCTCCTCCTCCCATTTTATTTCCACCTTATTTCTCTCTACTCTTTCTCTTCTACTCTCAAATATTCACATATACTCTCACCCTCATCTAATTTTCGCTTAAATATTGTTCCATTTTCGGTTAGTTTTCTAACGAAATTAGTGCTTTTCTCCATTTTCATCCATTTTTAAGCTCCGTTTTGTTTCCAAACTTCATTTTCTCTTATACAAATGGCTGCAAATCAAAGAAGAAGCAATTTAGGCAAGTCCGTTGTTGATTCTTCCTCCCCCAACGATGATTTTGATCATCAAAATCCAAATATTCAACAAAATGAGGAAGAAGAACAAGTTGAAATTGAAAGTGGTAATGCTAGGAGTGGTAGGGGCAGTCGAGCTAGGGGTCGGGGAGGTGGTCGGGGTCGGGGTCCTCGGGGACAACGACAAGAAAGAGAGCCACAATCCGATACCTTCGCCATCCATTTCAGCAAAAGAAAAATTACTGCCGAGGATGATTATAATTTTCGAGCATGTTGCAACTATTGTAATGCGACTTACGCATGGAAAAGAGGTGGAGGGCATGGGACGCTCAACGGGCATTTGGCGGCAAAACATCCCGAGAAACTTGGCATTTCCGCTTCGCAAACTCAATTACAATTTCAACGTAGTTCGGGTTCGGGTGCACAAGGTTCGTCTTCCCCTTCTTCCGTCCTTTTTAAATTTGACAAGTGGGTTTATAGGGATGAACTAGCCAAATTTATTTGCGTTAAAGGCCTTCCTTTTAATTTTGCGGATTGTGATTTTTATGAAAATTTTGCTCGCCTTTCTTTGAACCCCGCCGCCACGAGAGTACCACGTACGAATCTCGTACGTGATATTACTAGAGTGGTTGAAAGATATAAAAAAGATTTAATTGGTGTTTTATCAAAATTAGAAAATAAAGTTTCAATTTGTGCCGATGGTTGGAGTGATCATTGGCAAAGAAATACTTATTTGGGCGTTACTTGCCATTGGATAGATAATTCATGGAAAATCCAAAATAGATTAATTGCTTACAAAGATTTTGAGCCACCGCATTCCGCGGAAAATATTTGTGCGAAATTGCTTGAGATTTTTCTTGAATATGGTATTTTAAATAAAATATTTACTATTTCATTTGACAACGCAAGTGCTAATACGGCTAGTTTGCCCGATTTAATTACCGTTTGTCAACCCTCACTTGGGGGTAAGTTTTTTCATATTAGATGTTTATGTCATATAATTAATTTATGTGTTAGAGATGGTTTAGATGCATTAGAAACTAATGTTAAGCCAATTAGACGAGCTCTTCAATTTATTTCAAAAAAAAATTCTAATACAAAAAAATGGATAAGGTTTTTAAGAAGTAAAAATGTGCCGGACAAATATTTTACTTACGATGTTCCAACTAGGTGGAATTCCACCTATAAAATGTTAAGCGATGGTTTTGCTTATAAAGATCTCCTAACGCAATTTTTTATGTCAATTGGCTATCATGAACCTCTATTTACTTATCATTGGAATGCATGCATTAATTTATGTGAATTGTTAAAGATTTTTAATACCGCTACTTTGGCTTTTTCGGGAGTTTATTATCCAACTTCCGTTTTGGTGCTAGAGCATTGTATTGCAATTGTTACTATTTTTGACAATTTAAAAGAATGCCCTATTTTAAAACAATGCATTTTTAACATGAGACAAAAGTGGCTTAAATATTTTGACACTATTCCGTCTCTTTTCTTGGTTGCAAAGTTATTAGATCCTCGAGTTAAATTAGATGATTTAGAGTCCATTATAACTTATTATTATTTAGAGTCCATTATAACTTAGATGATTCACTTTTGTCTCATAAATACCGTCACCATCGGGATATAATTTCATATAATAATAAGTTATAATGGACTCTAAATCATCTAATTTAACTCGAGGATCTAATAACTTTACAACCAAGAAAAGAGACGGAATAGTGTCAAAATATTTAAGCCACTTTTGTCTCATGTTAAAAATGCATTGTTTTAAAAAGTGGCTATATATTTTTACGATACTCAAATGCTCAACAACTTTTCTTTTTTTTCTTTTCTCATAACCAGATAACCAGATGGCTGTTTTTTTGGAAACATTATCAAATAAAATTAAACACAATTGTAATACAAAAAGAACATTAACACCTGAATTCTTTTAAGATGAAGTCTTGTGAAGGATGATGAAATTGGGTAGTAAGTAGAACAATTAAACTTAATTCATGATCCTGCATCAGAACATGATAAATAAACAATTAGACAAAAAATACAAGGAAAAAAAATCCCTAAATAAGCAAAATCCAGAGTAAAGAAACAAAAAGGCAAACCCTAATCTTTCTTTTTTTACATTACAAGTTAATTTAACCCTTCGGCGAAAGAGGGAAGTGCTGAAAGAAAGCCGAATTGATTCACCGTTCACGGCCGAAAAGAGCGATCCAGGACTAGGAGCAGGGTCGGCCGAAAAGAGCATTCCAAGGAAGAAATTAAGAGACGGTGGGAGGAGGAGATCTGATGAAGATTGAAGGGCTTGATTAATTATGATAGATTTAGAAGCTTTGTGTGCAAAATACAAGGAAAAAAAATTAAGAGACCTACGCAGAATACTAATAGACTTACACACAGTTATTTTCCCAAATTATATGTAATTAGCAAGCAAATAAATTTTTATTATAGTTATAAAAAAACATATACATACCATATACACTATAGCCTATTTAAGAATGGGTCCCTTACCACTAAGGGCCCCGGGCGATTGCCCTTACTGACCCCCCTTGGGCCGGCCTTGAGAGCGCGAGATTCATTTGAGTGAAAATCAAAAGAATTATTCTGACTCCGGTGAGAAAGTGTAGGGACAGTGGAGAAAAATTGAGAGATTTGATCAATGAATACACATTTATTTATGAGTTGTAATCTATAATGCTTATACAATTTGGCCTTTGAGGTTTAAGATTGAACAATGTGCCTGTTGCTAAGGGTGTCAGGGAACTGGCATAAAAGGGTACCGGTAATAGGAGGAAATCTCTTGACATTGTTGATCAACTAACATTACGAGCAGGTTTATCAAATGGGTTTCATTATTGATTGATTCTGAGCTAGGTGCATGCAAGGATTTCGGTTTTTCATTGGCTGGTGAAGTGGTTTTGGTAAAACCTTAAAAGAAAGAGAACAATGGGAAGATTTGCACTCGAAGCCATACTTATGTTTATAATGTGTGCATATAATGTTGGCATTGTCTGCCTTCCGGATAGCTTCGCAGCATAATCCTTAAAGTGTAGTATGAGAGTTTTAATTTACATAAGAAGCATTGTCTATTATTGATTGAGGAGAAAGTATTTATACAAGAGTTTACTTCCTACCACTTCTAGGATTTACATGATTAGGAAACCAAATAACATAATCAAACTATGAGAAGGAAAGTAATTGAATAAGGAAACTAAATTGAAGATTCTTTGACTGTATCTTTGACATGGTCCCGCAAGATGGACGACCGAGTAGTGAGACCAATCTTGGACATTAGAAACTGAAACCGTAGCCAAGGAAGAGGTTTTGTTAAGACATCGGCAAGCTGATCATTGCTTGATATGAAGGAGACATGTAGAGAATTATTTTGAACCCGTTCTCTAACAAAATGATAGTCAAGCCCAAGGTGTTTCATTCGGGAGTGGAACCTTGGATTGACAACAACATATGTAACACCCAAATTATCACAATAAATAACAGGAGTCATTGAAGCAGGGCAAGTGAGCTCGGTCAGAAGATTTTGAACCCAAGTAACTTCAGCCGTTGTAGCAGCACGGTATTCAGCTTCAGTAGAAGAACGAGCCAGAGTTCTTTATTTCTTAGAACTCCATGATATAGCATTCTTGCCCAAATAAACAATGTAACCAGTAGTAGACACATAAGTATTCATATCTCCAACCCAATCAGCATCCGTAAAGGCATGGAGAGTGAGGGGAGAATCACGGTTAATGAGTAATAGTACCGGCAAGATAGCGAAGAACACGCTTGAGGGCCGACCAATGCTCCTCAGTAGGCCTGTGCATGAATTGAGACAGGCGATTCACAGCGAAAGAAATATCAAGCCGAGTCAATGAGAGGTACTGTAAACTGCCAACAAGTCCACGATACTCAGAAGGATTTGAAAGGGGAGTACCCCGAAGGAGGGAGAGGGGCGGATGGGGTGCCATAGGGGATGGAACAGGGCGAGAATCTTGCACGTGAGATTTGACTAATAAATCCTGAATGTATTTCTGTTGGCTAGGATGAGGAAGAACCTCAACTCCAAGAAAGTATGAAAGGGATCCAAGAGATCTTTAAGTGAAAATCTCAAGAAAAAAGTAGAGATAAAATTATCAAGAAGATGATTGTTAGAGCTGGTGATAATAATATCATCTACATAAACAAGCAAATAAATGACCCCATGAGAGTGATGAAGAGTAAAAAAGTGAAGAGTCTGAAACACATTTCTTGAAGCCAAGAGAAATAAGATAAAGACGAAGCTCATTATACCAAGCCCGTGGAGCTTGCTTTAGACCATATAGAGCTTTCTTTGATTTGCAAACATAGGAAGGATGAGAGGAGCTAGCAAAACCTGGGGGTTGAACCATGAAAACATCTTCAGTGAGATTGCCTTGAAGAAAGGCATTATTAATGTCAACTTGTCGAAGAGACTATCCTCTCACAGTGGCAAGACACTACCAGAAAAAGGTCGTTTAGCGACGGAAATTTCCGTCGCTAAAATTAAAATTCCGTCGCTAAAAATAATCAGCGACGGAAAAATTCCGTCGGTGGTCCGCCGCTACCAGCCCGTCGCAGTGCTCCGGCGGGTCAATTTCCGTCGCTATTTTTTTCTTTTACCGACGGAATTTAATTCCGCCGGTGAATTAATGGTTACAGCGACGGAAATATCCGCCGCTATATTAATTTAATTTAATTAAATATTCATTTCACGGAAATTTCCGTCGCCGTAATAAAAATTAATTTAATTAAATTAATTTGGCGGAAAATTCCGTCGTCGTAATAAAATTTAAATTAAAATTAAATTATTTCGGCGGAAAATACCGTCGCTGAAATTATTTAATTTTAATTTAAATTTTATTACAGCGACGGAATTTTCCGCCGCTGAAATCAAAAATTAAATAAAAATTAAATGATTATAGCGTCGGAAATTCCGTCGCTGAAATTAATTTAATTAAATTAATTTTTATTACAAATGACGGAAATTTCCGCCGCCGAAATTAATTTATTTAATTAATTTTTCTTTCAAGATTAATTTCGATGACGGAAAATTCCGTCGCTGATTCTGAAATAAATTAAAAAAAAATATTTTAAAATATCAAAAAACCAAAATTTTTTGTACCTGATATAACATTTCAATTTCTAAAACTAAAACTATAAAAACTAAAATTCAAATACCAAATACCAAATAAAAACTAAATACCACCGTACCAATTCGGGAGGGGAGAGGGGGAGGGGGATAGGGGGGATAGGGGGGAGAGGGGGAAGGGGGAAGGGGGAGAGGGGGAGAGGGGTGGAGGCGGGGAGGGGGAGAGGGGTGGAGCGGGGAGGGGGAGAGGCGGGAGGGCTCCCGCGGTACCAAATGTCTCAAATGTTTACAAACAAGTATAAATTAATACAACAATGTCTAAAAAGTCCGCAATCAACCTCGGGGACGCCGGGAATTATCCCGGGAGTCCTGCCGAGACGAGCCATCAACGCCGCCAATTGTCTCGAGTCTCGCATGGCGTCGATCGTTCTCCTCCTGCATCTGCGTACGAATCGGCCAAAGCATCCGCAAGCTTTGCCCGCTCGCGTCTCTCCTCCTCCAACGCAGCCTCCAGAGTGTCGACCCTGATCATGAAACATGGGTCGGTCAACATTTCTCCGACTCCGGCCGACGCCGACGGGCATTGCGCCCGTAATCCCCCATCCCTAACACTCGGGCTCCTCTCCTTGGATGTCCCCGAGAGGTGACCTCACCTGCCAGCTTGCCGAGCACGAAGGGGACGGGCTCGCCGGAGGCGTTCCATCGGGAAACAACGGCGGCTTGATATGCGGCTGAAAAATAAAACAAACAATTATAATCATATACACAATGTAAGGTACATAAATAAATTTACATATTCAAAATCAAGTCATTTAATGGTAGTTTACTTACAAAGGCGTGCTTGGCATCGATCGTCAACCCATTGCGGAGGTTGATCGGGCGCCGTAGAATTCCGAATATGGGTGCTAGCGTAAACATCCACAAAAGTGATATTCGGACCATACTCCCTTTCCTATAAATAAAATAAGCGAGATTATTACTTTGAAATTGTATATATAAATGCAACATTTAAACCTGATTTAAAAGCATGCATACACTACATTTACACTAAAACTATGGATTTCATAGCATCAACATTGGCTCCCGGCTAACATACGTACATAAACCTATTTAAAAGCATCCATACACTACTACATTTAAATTAACATACATACCATGCGGTCGTGATGCTCGGCGACCGTGAGCGTCCCCAGGTATGCAACGCCGCCGACCTCGAGGAGCCTGCTCTATTGGCCTTGGCCTGTTCGGATACGGCCTTCGCCGCAGCGACCCCAATATTCGCAAAATTGAGCAAACACCTCAACGGTCATAAAAGTAGGACACAAGGGCCGCCGTCCCGCCGCGAGCCGAGCAGTATAATAATTTCTCTTCGTGGTACCTATAAAAATATGAATATCTTGTAAACATATAATGATGACATTATAAAATTAAAAGAGTATAATCATTGTTAATTAAACTAATTAAGGATAGATAAAAGTATTTACAAATAAAATCCTTAAACAACTTGTGAGCCTGCTCAACGAAAAAATATCTAGACGTCGCCTCGCTGATGTATGGATCCCAATAATATTTAGCCTACAACATATAATGATAACATTAAAAAACTAAAAGAGTATAATCATTATTAAGTATAACATTTTAATAACAAACTAACATTTAAGTTTTAAATAAAAACCATTAACACATTACCCTAAACTCATCCCACGCATCCTCCTTCCGCCTCTCGTGGCAATTTATTCCAGTTGGGCCAAAAATCGGTCATTTTCCGAGACCGCCAGTATTGCCCGATCTTAGTGCCAGTGGTGGGGTATCCACCTACCCACCTGCCAAGTATATTTATACAATAACATTTTAACTTAAATAATGAATTATATATAAAGCAAAAAGGAACCAACTTATATCAAATTAATGAAGAGTTACTTACTTGGTCATAAAGTGCCGAGATCCGGACATATATCCTCCCCTCGGAATCTACGGTAGTCCGAGTACCGGCCCCAGAGGTGGAGCTAGTACTACGAGTGAGGGGTCAACACCATCGCTACCGGACCGGGACGGTTGCGTCCCGATAATCAAAGTGTAAATGGGCTTGGTCCTCTTACCCCCCTTTCTACTAGAACTCATACGTACTACAGTAAAAATATTAAAATATACAACTTTAACAATAGGAAACAATATATTCACAATACATCTAAAACTTTAAAGTTCTAATAATCTAAAGCATTCACAATACATATAAAACTTTAAACTATTAATAATATAAAGCATTCACAATACATATAAAACTTTAAAGTTCTAATAATCTAAAGCATTCACAATATATATAAAACGACGGATATTAAAAATAATCTAAAGCATTCACAATACATATGAAACTTTAAAGTTCTAATAATCTAAAGCATTCACAATACATATAAAACTTTAAAGTTCTAATAATCTAAAGCATTCACAATACAATTTTAAACTTTAAACTATTATTAATCTTCGTCCCCATCATCATCATTTGGACTCCGAATTACTACAAAACTCGAGTTCTTCATCTTCGTCTTCGGACTACGATGAATCAAACTCGTTCCTCTTCCTCTTCCTCTTCCTCTTCCCTCTTCCTCTTCCTCTTCCTCTGATTCATCAATATCAATGTGCGCGAGATGACACGAACGAGGCGGGAGTTGGCAAATTCACTGGGTAAGATATCCTCCTCGGGTTCATCAACATTTTGAGGAATATGAGTGACATCATCTAATGGATGATTAGCCGATGAAACGTTAGGTGGCACGGCATTTCATCCTCTTGATAGGGTGCTTCTAATGACGACTCTGTAGTTGTCGACGAGGGTAGGTTGTCAATCATGCTCCTAGCCTTGGTCATCCAAACGACCCACAATCCGTCGGGTCGCGGACGAGGGTAGGGAGTCATGTATACTGTTGTGCTTCGAGATGCTAAGATGAAGACGTCGTCGCCATTATGTCCGGACGAGTCCTTTACATCGACGAGGTCAAATATGGCGTGCTTCTTAACACCTCGCACGCATCCCGCCAATCACAATTGAACAAGACAACACCGTTTCTACCCAAATACTCCACCTCGACTACTTCTTTCGGGACGCCATAATAATCATTCCCTATAAGCTTCACACCGCTATTCCACGTCAATTTAGAGCCCCGTAAGCTTTGGTATGAAACACATAGCCATTCACGAAATAACCGTTGTATAAATGAACGTTCAAGTACGGAGATGATGCTAAATGTCTTAACCTCGCAGCTTTGGCATCACCCGATGTTCACTATCTATAAGACAATATTGTAACCAATTTAATACAATTTTAAGATTGAATGTTTAAAGAAGTGTATAGAATAAATTTGAATGAAACGAAATATTTACATATTTCCTTAGCGCTTGGAAATTCTCTTCTCGTCCTAGTTGCGATGAGTTCGAGATAAATCCCGAGCTAAATCTTCAAACATTCGCAATAGGGTTAAACAAGGCATTTCATATGCAGTAATTAAACATGCATAATTTAATCGACGAGGCGTAAACATAACATCAATGACTTACTTGATATATTCCCAACCTCGTCGCAGCTTAAGAAGAACATACGTTTCGACCGCGGCAAACTCTTTAGCGGTTAACGTACGCGTACCAACCCGTTTGCCGAGGAACCGACTGTGGGATGAAAATACGCAGATGTTTCCCTTAGGCGGAAAACCACCATCGTAATTGCGCCAACCCTAGTCAATCTCGTATCAACATCAGAGGAAAATATGTTCCGACAAAGGCAAACAATCTCATCTATGATAACAAACTACGAAATTGAGGCCTCGACCACGGCCCTATTGCTCATCTTCCTTTTCAATTGGCCTAGATACCTAAAAGTCATTCGTAGATTAAAACATAAATAATGTTAAAGAAGGTATATTGTTAACGCTCAAATTATTTAGAAATAGAATAAATTCAATTACCTCTCAAAATGGATACATCCATCTCGTATTGAACCGGACCACCGACTCTAGCTTCGTATGCCAAGTGGACCGGTAAATGCTCCATAGAATCAAAAAATGAAGGAGGAAATATCTTCTCAAGTTTGCACAAAGTCACTACGATGCTCTCCTCAAGCTTTTTCATGTGATCAACACGCAGTGTGGTCGATGTTAACGCTCGGAAAAACTCACTTAACTACGTTAACGCCACCCGTATATTGTCGTGCAAGAGACCCCCGAGAGCAATCGGAAGTAGCCTATCCAAGAAAACGTGGCAATCGTGACTCTTCAAACCCCGCACTTTCCCCTCCTCTACATTGACACGCTTACCAATGTTAGACGCGTAACCATCCGGGAAGCCTTAACTCCTTGAGCCATTTCAGAGGAGGAGCCTCTTTTCCTTTGTAAGCACGTATTGAGCCATCGGCCTAACCGGTTTACCATTGACGTCGTATACCAAGTCTAAGGCCGGCCGCCTACATATTTCCTTAAGGTCCTTTCGAGCTTTTTCGTTGTCTTTAGTTGTTCTCTTGAAATCCATCAACGTGTTAAAAACATTATCGAATACATTCTTCTCAATGTGCATCACGTCAAGGTTATGTCGAATGAGATTTGTTTTCCAACATGGCAGCCTCCCAAAATATACTCCTCTTGATCCAGCTTATGGGTAGTCCCAAACCCTCAGATTTTGGTCTTCGAAAACTTTTTCCCCCACCGAGGATCGGGCAATCTAGATACCTCCTCATAGACCGTGTCACCACTTAAACGAATCGGGGCCTCATCATGGTCAATCTTGTTCTTTTTAAACGCATTCTTCCGGGTCCCGAATGGGTGGTCCTCCGGAAGAAATTGTCTATGGCAATCGAACCAACATGGTTTTCCAGAGTGCGTGAGCGTGAAAGACTTTGTGTCACTCATACAATACGGACAAAGCCAACTTCCCGTGGGTGCTCCAACCCGATAACATCCCATATGCAGGGAAGTCATTAACTCGTCCACATCAACGCAGCCTTCATGCCGAAATTCTCTCGCTTGAAAGCATCCCACGTTTCGACCCCATCCTCCCAAAGCCGCTTCAATTCGTCCATCAAAGGTCGGAGATAGACGCCAATGTTCCTCCTGTGGTCGCTGGGGCTGGGGATGAATAACGACAAGAACATGTAGGGATCACTCATACACAACCGTGGCGGAAGATTGTAGACAGTGGCTATAACCGGCCAACAAGAGTAAGATTTTGCCCCAGACCAAACGGATTGAAACCATCAGAGCGATGCATAACCGTATATTTCTTTGCTTCTTGCACGCAAAGTCGTGGATAAGTCTCATCAAAGTGTTTCCATGCCTCCCCATCACCGGGATGAATCAACACACCATCTTCACGCAAACTTTCCTTATGCCAACGCATTGCCTCTCGCAGTAGATTTAGACGCGTAGAGGCGTTGCAGCCTTGGAATCAACGCATGTAACGCAACCGCTTATGTGGTATGTTTTTCTTGTGTTTTGAACTCCCTCCGACTTGGCTTATATCTACTTTGTCCGCAAATTGAACACTCTGTCTTCTCTGTGAATCTTCCTTGTAGAATAGCATGCAAATATTCTTACACGCATCAATCTTTTCATAACATAGCCCAATCCGCCCAACCAACTTCTTTGTCTCATAAAAGTTTGTAACCATCTTATTCTCTTTCGGCAACATCCGCTTAATTGCTTTCATGATACGATTATAAGTTGCATCGGCTAATATTGCAATCACCTTTATGTTAAGGAGCTCACCACACCTCCAACACACCGATCTCGCAACCTCGGATAGACCTTCTTTGCAGTCCATAGCATCAATAAATTTCTTGGCCGCAGGGGTCGGTTCTTGCCGCTGGGTTCTCTCGACCAATCGAAGGAAGGACCGGCCGCATCCCTAACCATATCTTCCATATTCAAAGGTGGTTCTTCATTGTCCCGAATAATAGGTTCGGGTTCGGGAGGTACATGAATATTCTCTGGGGATTATTCGCAACATTTGTGCGCAATCTCGGCCACCATGACGGGTCCACCGTTTGTACCCAACTTCAAACCCGTTACGCAAAAGATGTTTCGAGTCTCGATCAAGCTTAGATACTTGACATTACAACACTTGTCGCATGGACACCTAATCTTACCATCCTTATCCATGTGACCGGTTTTATTTAATTGAGCAAATTCAACAAACCCCTTCAACCTCTATAAAACTCAGGATTGATACCGCGTTGATTCGGCAACTTCCGCTTATACATCCAACTACGATCATCGTTAATGTACATCACTCCCGCATTGCAATCCATATATTATACGTACACTCAATTTAATCGACGGATGAAACAAAATCGGGATGTTAATAATTATTGGATTTCATAATATATTAACAGCTTAGAAGTAATTAACGTATTATCATTCCCTAAATTTGAATTACAAACTTAAAAGCAACACGTATCTTCTTAAAATAAATATAAAGCTTCTAACTCATATTTAACAATATATTAACAGTCTTCTTAAAGTGTCTAGGAACTCGTTCCCGCTCCCGAACTCGAATCTCTACTCTTCCTCCGCCTCGGTCCCCTGGAGGTCTTTGGTCTAGGTATGTTGAAAAGTCCGCCGAACCTCGTCCCGGCTCGTATCGTGTGAGCCGTGGATATATCGCCCGTAGCTCTCGCACGCTCTTTCCGCCTCAAGGCCTCCTCGCGAGCTATCACGGATCATTTCTCAAAGCAGCCTCCGAATCTCCCGCCTCTCATAATCTGCCGCAATGTCGCCAAAGTGATTTCATCGGGGTTGCTCTTGGCCTCCATGCCTCTTAATGTCCTACTGAAGAATAGTCTCGCCCCAAAACACTCTCGGCGTCGAGCCTCTATCATCACCGTACAGACTCGTCGCTCCTCGTACTACATGTTAGATACTCGGTGGTCGAAATGTGCTACCTCTAGTATGACGGAGTAGTGGTCGTATCGGAAGAAAGCCCTCTAGAAATGCTCGCCAAAGAAATGTGTAGTCTCGAGGCTCGGTCATAATCATCGGCATTGTATTAGTCGTCAATCGCTCTCTCAAAGTCCGAATGGTCCGCCGCGGGTATCCGTACTGCTCGCTCACTAGAGATGGAATGCAAAAGGATGATACATGTAGTCCCTAAGTCGGACAATAATCGACCCGTCCCGAATATCTCTCATAGTCTGTAATCCCCATGCCAATCCAATAGTTCGGTTTGCGGTCTCATATCGGGCCAAGGCCAACCTCCTATGCCAATCCTCGCAGCGGCATCCCTCAATATCCTCCGCGCCGGGCTCCAGCCACCTAAGGTACGTGCGTTCGCCCTCCTGCAAAGTGGCGAGATCAAGCGAAATCTCTCATACACCACAATGATAGTAATGCTGGGCCGCTGCCTGAACCTACGCATGTACTCGGATCCTCCGGCTAATCTATCAATGCCGTGGTATGTCTCCGCTAGCAACAGCTTGAATGATGTCCATCGCTCCCCGACCAGATTGAATATGCCGGATGTCAACTCCTCGATCACCTCTCGCCGCCCGATGATCTCTAACAGCCGTAGCCGGACACACTCCGATGTAGCCGCAGAAGTAGTGCGCGCACGTAATGAGCAACATGAATATATCTAAGGAAGTGGATAGATCAAAAGCGATCAGGGGCCGGTCCGACTCAATCGGCTATATGAGTCAAGTCTATGAATCTATCGTCAACGACAATGCCCGATACCCGCCGCTGATAATCCCAAGAATTCGTATAGTTGCTCAGAATCGATCGTCTGTCTCGAGGAAATGCCACGCCCCTCGACTCACCCACACCCGCCATGCTCGAAAATCCTCCATCGTTGGCACCCGCATCGTTGCACGATAGGGTGAACACATGTCGCTCCGAATCCCAAAGCACGAAGCGGCTGGAAAGTGCATCCCAATCAATCTTCCAATCTTTTAGAGACCGAGATGCATGGCATGCTATACCTCCCGTCAATAAGTTTCCTGTTGTTTTTGGTGAAAGCGCGTGAGTTCAAGAATGTCTTGTTGAAATTGAAACTCGCGGGAAACAATTTCTCCATTGTAATGCTCCATGCCGCCTTAAATTGGGGTCATTGGGACTTTTTACCTATTAATATTGTGAATAATTGTATCAACAAATCTTGAGCTCTAGTTCAAACTAAACTAAAGGATAATGGTGTCCCTACCTAACCACCTACTCTGTCCTTTAAGTGCATGTTTGATAAACCTATCCCATCCCGAAATGCGTGATTACTATTGTGAATAATTTTAAATATTAATATTTAATTCTTTGTTGTAAAATATATAATTTTACAACGATGAATTAAATTAACATTTATAAACAAGATGAGAGTCGTTATCATCCACAACTATCAAAACCCTATCTCGGCTTAGAACAAGAAAGATAGAGCAAATAAGTTCTTGTCGGTTTGAGCAAAGGATTTTACGTTTTAATATAGGTTTTCAGTTTCATTTGTCCTCCTCTCTAAGAATCTCAAAGATCACAGGCCGTATGTCTTGGCCGGTGCTGTTTTACTCTTCATTTGGTGATATACGGTCACAAGTAAAAACAAGGTAACTTGAGTATAACACCAGTGAAGAGAAAACAATCTTTTCCTCCAATTTTTTCATCTTCACCTTCCATTTACCCAAGATCTGATTGCGAATCTTCCTCATGAGCTGAAAGCCGGCGGTGTTGCCCTCAATCTCACGGTTGCACATGCGAAGCAACCGTGAGATTGAGGGCAACACCGCCACTTTCAAGCTCATGAGAAAGATTCTCGCAATCGATCTCGAGTAAATGGAAGGTGGAGATTAAAAAATTGGAGGAAAGTTTGTTTTCTCTTCACCGGTGTTATACTGTTACCTTGTTTTTACTTGTGACCGTATAACACCAAGTGAAGAGTAAAACAGACACCGACAAGAACATGGCCGTGATGTTTGAGATCCTTAGAGAGAAGAGGACAAATAAACTGAAAACTCTTATTAAAATGTAAAATCCTTTGCTCAAACCGACAAGAACTTATTTGCTCTATATTTCTTGATCAAAGATGGACGGATTTTGATAGCCGGGTGAGAAAGGCTCTCATCTTATTTATATTTTAAGATGTTAACCACCAACCACAATACCCTAAGGTGCATCTAGGGTGCCAGGATTGATATCAGCGCTCAAACGTAGGCGATATTACATCACCGTTCGCGATGCCGTCAATCGCCCCAAAATGGGATCTAGAACCATACTAAGGTAGTGTGCGGTTGAATATGTTACATTATTGATACATTTACCCCTTCCTCCCCTTTGACTTTAAAAGACTTGAAAATTAGATATTTAGTAACTTATCTAATTGTTGCATATGTAACATGTTATGTTTATTAAATATGTAACATGTTATATTTACTAAATATAACATGTTACACCGTTGGAAAATATCAAGTCTATTGCACAAGCATTTGCCCAAAGATTGAAACTTTAAAAGTAGATTTACTATTATAATTAATCAAAAAACAAGAAAATCCCCAACCTGCAGCTTTTGTATCTTCTACAAACCGAAGTTGGGGATTTTCTTGTTTTTGATTAATTGCTAAATCTACTTTCAAAGTTTCAATCTTTGGACCTAATGCTTGTGCAAAAACTTGAGATTTTCCACTCCAAAGATAACCCCATGGTAGTGGTTGTACGTGATAGTAGTGGGGTGGAAAATATCAAGTTTGCACA
Organism: Adenophora triphylla var. japonica; assembly: GCA_022495995.1. Classification (NCBI taxonomy): domain Eukaryota; kingdom Viridiplantae; phylum Streptophyta; class Magnoliopsida; order Asterales; family Campanulaceae; genus Adenophora; species Adenophora triphylla. The sequence goes on from JAFEMH010003150.1 coordinate 37,847, forward strand.
GCATTTGGGCCCAAAGATTGAAACTTTGAAAGTAGATTTATTATTATAATAATTAATCAAAGTTTCAATCTTTGGACCTAACGCTTGTGCAAAAACTTGAGATTTTCCACTCAAAGATAACCCCACGGTAGTGGTTGAACGTGATAGTAGTGGGGTGGAAAATAATCAAGTTTGCACAGCATTTGGCCAAAGATTGAAACTTTGAAAGTAGATTTATTATTATAATAATTAATCAAAGTTTCAATCTTTGGACCTAACGCTTGTGCAAAATGATATTTATATATATACATATATGTATATTTTTATTTTAATTTTTATTAAATATAACATGTTACATATTTGATTATGAGTACGGTTATTTATCGTTTTCTTTATAGTGGCATATGTTTTCTTCTATTCGTTAATATTACTAAATATGTAACAAACTAGGATACATAAACTGTATCCTAATTTGTTTCATATAAGGTGCATCTAGGGTGCCAGGATTGATTTCAGGCGCTCAAACGTAGGCGACATAATCACCGTCCGCGATGCCGTCAATCGCCCCAAAATGAGATCTAGAACTAGATGTTCCTAAATTATTTCATCCACAGTTTTCTAACTTATTTGTTTGTAACTGAATATTACGTTTTTAAATTAATTATTACCACCATTTAGATTACGCATTATTCGTTTTTTCTTTAGCTCTTTATCAATTATTTTTGTGATTTTCATAGATACTCTTTATTCTCGCCATGGTTCTCAAAGCACATTTTATGATTTCAGGTACTACACCTTAAATGTTGGTTTACTTATTTACGCGACACGTATATACAGAAACTGTATCCTAGTTTGTTTCATATAAATGGATTTACAAAAATTTTAAAAAGGCGCAAGTTAAGGGTTGATTGTACTAGCATTTTCGTTTACCAGTGTTTTGTTTTTTTTTGTTTTTTTTACCAGTCCTTGCAACAATAATTGAGAAAGAAAGAAGGTGAATTTCAAGTTCATTTAACTTGAATTTCATTTGAGCTGAGTTTCATTTACATTACCTGTGTATAAAACAATAGGCCTAGTGAGAGAGAGAGAGAGAGAAAGAGAGAGAGAGAGAGAGTAAATCACCATAGTAGAACTTTGGCAATCTCTCGTATTCCAACCTTAAATTTGTTGATGTAGTTGAAGAGTGAGTAGTCGAGTTCACATTAAACTTGGCTCTACTTGGTTGCTGCGAATCGAGTTTGATGGATGGAAATGAGTCAACAACAACCAAGCTCTGTGTCTTGGACGGAGATTTTGTCGCGTTGGCTTGGGTGGACTTGGGAAAAAAGGTAATATGCTTAATGCTTTGCCTATATTTCTCCAGGTTGGGATTTGATGAGGAGCGGCCTGTTATCTAGATGAGTCAAGATAAATTGGAAGCCACATAATGCCTCAGTAAGGGTCAACGCGTGCTCAACAAATATGTCATCACCCTTTCGCTTGAACTTTGGGTGCTCTTTCTATTGTAGTACAAAGACTATGTCTCCAAGAAGAGTGTCGTGGTATAGGGTGTATAGGGTATAGGGTTTAGGGTTTAGGGTTTAGGGTTTAGGGTTTAGGGGTTAGGGTTTAGGGGTTAGGGTTTAGGGGTTAGGGTTTAGGGTTTAGGGTTTAGGGTTTAGGGGTTAGGGGTTAGGGGATATAAGAATTGCAAGGGTTCTTGTAGCTATTCCCAAATTGGTAAATTGCATACAATTTTAAATTTTTATCCAAAATAAAACAAAAACAAGATTAGTCCAAAATTAGGAAACTAACCAACTATTAGACAACACTGAGATTATTGTCTCATAAGTCGAACCCGTATTCGGACCCGGACAGAAGGGAGAGAATTGAAATGTGGAATTACCACGAAATTAAAGATGAAATAGCACCAGGGTAAGAGCGGCTCGATATTTGTTTTTTTCAAATTCAATTCTTTGGAGAGAGAGAGAGAGAGAGAGAGGATGGGAGTGAGGGATTTAGAGGCTAGGTGTCCGATTAATTTGGTTTGAAAGTTTGAATTGGATTATCTCGCTTGTTGTTCGTTCGGAAATTTTGAAATTTTAAATGAGCGCCAAGTAAGAGTGTCGGGAGCTTCATCGGCTTCTCCCCGGGAATGTAATTTTCTCGTCCATTTTGCATACCCTTCTCCACAACCACTTCCAAGACCTTCTTCTCCGTACAACCATTTCGCCCTTGCATTGTGGGCGCGGTCTTTCTCCCGGAAATTTTGAATTTTTTTTTATTAAACACCGACGGAATATTTCCGTCGCCGATAAATAAAAAATTATTAAATTATCGGCGGCGGAAATATTCCGTCGGTGTTTATTAAAAAAAAAAAACCATTTAATTTCACCGGCGGAATAATTCCGTCGCTGTTAAAGATTTAGCGGCGGAATTTTCCGTCGGTAAATCAACCGCCAAATTAGCGGCGGAAATAAACGAATATTCGAGGAATATTCTTTTTAGCGGCGGAATTTAGCGGCGGAATTAAATTCCGTCGCTAAATTTGACGCCAAAATAATTCCGACGCTAAATACTATATTCCGTCGCTAAATAGCGACGGAATCTGTCCGTCGCTGTTTTTTCCGTCGCTAAATGACCTGTTTCTGGTAGTGAGAGTAAGAATAGTACGAACTGTTGCCAGTTTAACAACCGGACTAAAGGTCTTAGAATAATCAATGCCCGGACGTTGATGAAACCCCTTTGCCACAAGACGAGCCTTATGACGATCAATAGTACCATCTGCGTGATACTTAGTTCGGAATACCCATTTACAATCAACGAGATTTTGAGAAGGGGAAGGAGAAACAAGATCCCATGTATTATTTCGAAGGAGAGCATCAAATTCTGACTGCATAGCGGCACGCCAAATAGGACTTTTGAGGGCTTGAGTGATGGTTGAGGGTTCGGCCGAAGAATTTTGAAGGGTGGCTTGAAGGTTCAGTTTGCTTATTGGTTTTCGGATGTTGTGTTGAGAGCGGGTGACAGGTTTTGAAGGTGGGGGAGGCGGAGCAGAGGAAGGCAAGGGGGATGCAGGAGGCTCGGCAGAGGATGGGGCTGTGGCTAAGGGAGATTCGGCAGTGGGTGTTTCAGCTAAGGTTGGTTCAGCAGAAGGGGGGTTCACGGCCAGGGCTGTATCGGGAGGAGGGTTAATAACGAAGGAGGGAGTAGTTGTTTGGGCAGTGGGGTGTGGCGGACCATCGGGTGATGGCAGGGGAATAATAGGGAGAGAAACAGTGCACCATTCATCAATGGAGGGGGGTGGTTAAGGGGTAGTAGTTAAGGATGTGAAGGGAAATTTATGTTCAACAAATTGCACATGATGACGGGAGGTATAGACTTTGTGAGAGGTAGGATCAAGGCAATAGTACGCACTTTGTGTGGGTGAGTATCCAACAAAAACACAAGGAACGGATCGGGGATCAAGTTTGTGGGAGGTATAAGGCCGAAGCCAAGGGTAGCAAAGGCAACCAAAACTTCGTAACTTTTGGTAGTTGGGAAATTGCTTGTGAAGGATGGAGTAAGGAGATTGAAGGTTAAGAGTGGGCGTGGGCATGCGGTTTATGAGGTAGCAAGTCGTGGAGAAGGCATGGGACCAAAATTTACGAGACATGGAAGAATGGGTGAGAAGAGAGATACCGGTTTCAACGATGTGGCGATGTCTCCTTTCGAAATAACCATTGTGTTCGGGTGTATGAGGGGGTGATGTGAGGTATTGAATGCCATGAGAAGCAAGAAGAGGACGAAGACCAAGATACTCTCCACCATTATCACTATAGATGGTTTTGATGGAACGACAGAAGTATTTTTCAACTAAAGATTTGAAGTGAGAGAAAATGGAAAGAGCATCGTTTTTATGTTTTAAGGGGTAGAACCAAATGTATTTTGAAAAATGATCAACAAAAATGATATAATACTTGAAACCATCATGAGAGAGAAGAGGGGAAGTCCACACATCACTATAAAGAATATCAAGAGGACCAAAAGATTGAATTGTATTATCATGAAAAGGCAATTTGTGACTTTTATTACAAGTACAAGAATTGCAATGAAAATCTCTAGAGCTAGGAATTTCTAATTGAAAATTACTACTAAGATAACGTAAAATAGGAATTGAAGGATGTCCCAAGCGATGATGCCAATTTGAAGTGGAGGAGACGAGAGCAGAATGAACGGCGGAACGTGAAGGAAGCCATTCATAGACGCCGAAGTTAGGTTGACCTTGAAGGAGAATTGCCCCAGTGCGATTGTCTTTCACAATAAAAGAATTTTGTAAGAAAGTGATTGAGGCATGATTATCTTGACAAAATTTTGAAATGGAAATAATATTTCGAGATAGGGAGGGGACATGGAGAACATGATTAAGCTTAAAAGAAGAAATGGGAGTAAGAAGAGAAGTCGAACCAATATTAGAGATTGGGAGACCGGAACCATCTCCAATAAACAATTCTTCCGTGCCATCGTAAGGACAATGAAGGGAGAGATTAGATAAGTCGTTAGTTGCATGATGAGTGGCTCCACTATCTAATAACCAACTAGGCTGAGGATTGGAGGACGAGGTGGTGGCGGTATAGACAGTTTGATTAGGGGAGGGGCGGTTGTTGTTGGGACGGGAGTAGGAGTTTTGGTGCTGCCGAGGGTTGGTGGGCCGAGGAGGTGTTGGGACAGTGACATTGGGGAATTGGTTTTTGAAGGATGGGCAGTGGGAGAGGAAGTGATCGGGGGTACGACACCATTGACAAATTCCTTTGTATGGTGTGCGTGGAGGATTAGGATTGGGGTTTGAGTAATTGTTTGGGTGGTGATTGGGGCGGGAAGAGTGGGTGTTGGAGTTGGTGTGACGGAAGTTATGGTGGAGGGTGGGTGGTTTGGCGGCATAGTTAACGGATGCGGGGAAGGATGGGTTGGCTCGGTTCTTGATTTTGAGGACAAGTTCTCTATTTAGAAGCTTTTCATGCAATTCATCAAAAGTAATTGGATTCTCACGATTTTGGACAGCCGTGATAACATTCTCATATTCGGGATCATTAAGTTGCTCAAGCACACCATCCACAATGTCATCGGGATCAAGGGGACGGCCGAGGGAAGCAAGTTGATCGGTGCATAATTTGATTTCTCTCATGTATTCGGTGATGGTAAGGGATCCTTTAGTGATGGTACGGAGGCGGTCCTTGAGTTGTTTAAAGTGACCTTTTGAAGGATTTGCAAAAGTTTTGGAGAGGGTTTGCCATACGTTAAGAGAGGTTTTGCATTGAGAGATTAAAGGAACAAGATCGGAGGATAGAGTACCTGCTAAAGCGCCAAGAATTAATTTGTCTTGGCGAAACCAAGTTTGATAAGCTGGATTTGGGAGGGATTCGGTTTTGGAGGGTGTTCAATCGGTGGTGGCGGGAGTGGTTTTGGTGGTGTTTTGGGGAGGGTCCGGATAGGATTCATCAATGAACTTGTAAAGATCGTAACCAATAAGGGTTGCTTCAACTTGGGTTTGCCAAGCAATATAATTCGAGAGTGTAAGTTTAAGGATGTGAATAAGAGAAACAACAATTAGAGAGTTATTTGGTTCGGCTGAGTTAGGGATGGTGGCAACATCAGTGGATGCCATGGTGAGGCCGGCCAAGGAAGAACACAGGAGGGTTTAGGGACCGATTGGCTCTGATACCATATGAGAGTTTTAATTTACATAAGAAGCATTGTCTATTATTGATTGAGGAGAAAGTATTTATACAAGAGTTCACTTCCTACCACTTCTAGGATTTACATAATTAGGAAACCAAATAACATAATCAAACTATGAGAAGGTAATTGAATAAGGAAACTAAATTGAAGATTCTTTGACTGTATCTTTGACATGTAGAGGCATCAAAAAAGATTAAGAGGCTTACACAATTGTCGAAAGATAAGCAACGAGCTGATGAATTAGAAAATACGAGATCCAATGTTGATATGGCTAAACACTTGGACACATTTAAATCTTAACTGGTAAGTTAAGCTTTTCCGTTAGGAAAGAGAAAGAGTCATAATTTTATGTATATATTAAGCTCACTTTGGATTTATTACTTATTTATTTATTATTATTATTTTATTTTTCTAAGTTCTGTTCTTTTCCTTTGGTCTTTCTAAATTATTTTTGAAATTTGCAATGCCGGTAAGAATCTCGAAAGAATATTGAACGACAATCTGCAATTTTTTTTAGATGTAGATTATTAATAAAATTTCTCTCTTTGCAGCCACAAAAGTATGGAGCAGAAGAATCTTGGAAAGAAGCTTTCTCTTTCGTGGTTGAAACAATGGAGGCTGCTGTAAAATCGTGGCATCAAAATTCTACTGTGGACGCTAAAGTTTACTTCCTTCTCGATAAGGAAAAGACAGACGCTAAGAAATATGCTCCAGTTGTTAATGTTGACAAGGTTTTAAACCTTCTGCATTTCCCATTTTCATCTCAGCTGCTTTCATGAAATTATTCAGGAAATCTTCCTTGAGTTTGCTTGATGTGTTTTGGTGAGCATTTGAGCTCTCTGCTTTAACAGACTAGATTTATGTTATATTTGCTGCATTTGTGATGATAAAATTTGTTTCTTCATTATTTCAGGTATTTAATCACCTCCTACACACGGCGATTGTCTTTCATTCCTTAGGAGTACTTACTCCGAGGATTCGTTTTCTCGAGCTGCATGCTTAGTGGCACCCAAAAGTATCATATCTTATCCGCAGGTAATCTACATATTTTCTTCTCATCTTCAGATGGGTATTATTCCAAATGGGTAGCAATTTATAAAACAAGATTAATACTCACTTGTACATTGAGAGAGAGTATGGTATGCCACAATTTGAAAGCAAGATGAGAAAAGAATGTTCAAGGGGAAAAACGTTTGGATAGTTATAAATCAAGTTAATAAAAGCACCAATAAGAATGCAGAATGAGTTTAAATGCAAGTGCTACTTCACCTTTTGCGATAATTGTCAGTGATTAGGATCTTAATGTCAGTGTACTATGCCAAGTTTTTCATCTTTAATTGCTGCTGTCGTGTTAGTTGTCCTGCAGTTTGCTCTTGACACCAACTACACACTCCAAAATGTATTAGAGTTGAATTTCATCTTAAAGGCTGTATTGGAGGATGGGGTGTTTCTATGATTATTTCTCATTTGAGTTACTTCACAGGATTGGAAAGGTCAGGGACCACGAAAATGGAAACATGGACAGAGTGATGGATTTTTCGTCCAATTTGAATCACCTTTATTGCGGAAAGAATGGTTTATCCCGAGTTCTTCTGAGAAGGGTCAAGTATTATGCAGGTGTCTCTCTCACTTCTTGACACATATTCACTGAACATTTCTTCAAGACCAGATCTATATTTCATTATAGAGTTATACAAGGAGTAAGACATTTGTTCACCAGGCAAATAGCCTTGGAGCATGATTGCTCTCATGTTCTCTTATGCCGAAAAAAATAATATCTGCGCCCTCGAGTTGAAACCCAAGAGTTCTATATAGTTGACATTATTGGCCAACTATTAGAACTACATTAGTGTATAGAGCTCAATGTTGGACAACTAAGAGAACATGTTAACAAGATGAGCATAACTGAGATGCGAATGCTAAGATCGATATGTGGTAAAACTGATGCCGAATAGGCTAGAGAATAGAATGACCGAACGAATAATGACAAGAATCAATTTTGAAAGCTTCAAGCTTTTCTTTTTCTATTTCATATAATCAAAAGTCTGCCTCAAAACATAAACCTAACAATGTTTAAATACTAATTAAGAAAACCCTAATGAAAACCCTAGAACACTTTTTAATTGAAAGGACTAAAATACCCTAAATTAATAATTCATTAAAACATTAAAAACCCTAAAACTTAAAGCCCAAAATCAAGCCAACGCTGAAGCCCGAAACTGCCGCTGCTGAAGTTTGCCCGCCTGTTGCCCAGGCGCCCGCCTGGGATAACTTGAGGCGCCCGCCTCAAGCTCAGACACCTCCTCTGCTCGGTTGCTGCTGCCTCGAAGCCCATATCATACTGTATCATCCTCCCCTCCTTAGAAAAGACTCGTCCTCGAGTCAATACCCTTGATAGGAACACTACGATAACTCGGAATATTCGAACTCCATCTGCAAAAGGAATTATGTACCCTTGACGGACTCTAAACTTCAATGCCTTCGTGACAACATCCATCCAATCGCTCCATTGTGTTGAGGCGAAATATTCAATGATCAATCTCTTGATGAACCAAGGAGCCGAAAGATTTGCCCAATCAACATCAAAGGGGTCTTTATAAGGATGATTAATTTCAAACTCCCACCTCAATTGGCTTTCAACTGAAAGAACACCACTTTGGACATGCGATTGATATTCAGAATTCACAGAAACATTAACAATAGGTTCAGAATGTTCAATTTCCGCACGAATGGTATAATCTGGCTTCGAACTAACACAATTGCACTCATCATAAATAGGTGATTTGGACCAATCAACAAGATTTTCTTGCTTTGAAGAATCGATCACAAAACCCTCTTTAGAACCAACAGTATCAATCCAAGAATCAATCGATTCTTTCGGATTTGAATCAAACAGAGGGGGTTTTGACCAATCAACAAAGTTTTCCTTGTTGTGAAATTGGTGCTCCCCCGTTGCAATCAAGACAAAGAAATCAACACACCCACACGTACAAGAAAGAAACAATCACACACAAGAACACAAGAGTTGTTTACCCGGTTCATTCACCAACTCGTGAACTACGTCCGGGGGCAATTGCCAAGCCAATATGTTATTAGTCTCTCTAATATGTTGCTACAATGAGTTCTAGGCCGGATTTATGTTTATATAGTAATACAAGGAACCCTAAATCTAATTTAAGAAGAGTTCTAATCAAAATAGGAAACCGACATAAAAAGCTGCAGATCTGGGCGAAGCGCGGCCGCCTCAAGGCCGGCGCGGCCGCCTCAACACTGAAGCTTATACACCTCGTTGAACCTCCGGCGCGGTCGCCCTCCACCACGAGCGCGCCGCTCTCAACGACAGAAGATCCCGACGAGTTTTTCCTCCTTCGATCTCACCACCTCCTCCGACTTAGGCTCCTCCTCTTCCTTGTAGTTTAGGATCCAATCCCAACAATCTCCCACCGGAGACTAAACCAACAAACATAAAATCACCCATTAACTCCCACCACAGAGTAAAGACCTTCGAACACATTCCTCTTCCTCCTCCATATTGGCTTGACATTACCGCACCTCTCCTCAAGTACTAAGGCGAGTTGAAACCAAGCGACGTTTCAACCTCTCCGTGTTAGATCGTTCTTGCCTCCCCAAATCGGCTTCTACCTTGATTTCTCCCCGCAAGTCTAACCGCCTTCTCCTCCGCACCCACCTTCCTCATGATGCCTCCCCTTGAAACTTGGACACACCTTGTTTCTTGCATCGACTATTCTTGGTCTGAAACCGCTCTCTGTTAGGGCCCTTGGACATCCCCACCGCGTTGATCAACTTTGTGTCCTCCCCAACATACCGTTTCTTGATGTCTCCCCTTTCACACCAACAGGCCGGTTCTTAAGCCTCTTGCTCCCACCGGAACGAACATCGATATTGTAGGTAGAGTACAACATCTTCCCCTTAACCCTACGAGCCAACACCTTAGCCCCTTTTGTGACTTCCCAGGGACCCGCACCAATGAAAGAAACACCGTATCCTTCACTATCAAGTTGTCCCACGTAAATCACCCTCCTCCTCAAATCCGAACATGCATCACGTCGTGTAGTTGTAAAATGTACCCCCATTAGGTGTCTTCATCATTACATCCCCCTTACCTTTGATCTTCAATGGTTGACCATCACCAAGATAGAGAACCCCAAAATCTCCGGTTTTGTAACGCCTCATTGCTTCTGCATCCCCACTAGCATGACAAGAAGCTCCGAGGAATCCAACACCCAATCTTCACTCGACCGCTCCTCCCTAGGATTAATACATCACCACCATCATCCACCACGCGCGCACCACCACCTTTTCCCCGGACGGTCATAACCGATGTGCCCCAATTCACCACAATTGTAGCACTTGACCGTTTTCCCCTTAGGTCTCCCCCTATTTCTCTCCACCCTAAGTGCGGCCCCCATCTACGGACGATTCTCCCTTTTCTCCTTCCTTCGCAACTCCTCTTGCAGACGAGATCTCTAACCTCTGTATACACCAATCTTTGTTTCGACGTACTAATCGTTGTGACGTAACCTCCCAACTATCGGGCAACGATTTTAGAAGAAAACAAGCTAGCACTTCATCGGAGAAAGTAATATCAACACTTTTCAATTGGTCCACCATACCTTTGAAATTGCCGATATGACTTGCCGCCGTTGCCCCTCGACATCTTCGCATTCGCAAACCTCTTTATCAAATGCACCTTATTGATATTCGACGGCTTCTCATACATGTCCGACGGCGTTTGTAGCAACTCCACCGTTGTCTTGGCCTCCATGGCGTTCCGTGCAACGTCGTCGGTTAGGGCACTCCCTTACCGCTCCTAACGCCTTCCGATCCAACGTCTCCCAATCCCCTTGTGACATGTCTTCGGGCTTCGCCTTCAAGGGTCCATGAAGATCCTTACAATAAAGGTAGTCTTCAATCCTTGTCTTCCAAAACGTGAAATTCACACCGTTGAATTTCTCGATATGGTTCTTCATCTTGACTGCTTCACCAAAATCCCCAAGAACGCGATTCAAAATTAATCAACTAATGAAAAGATTTTGAATCCTCCGAATCAAAGCTACGATACCGCTTGTTGTGACATTGGTGCTCCCCCGTTGCAATCAAGACAAAGAAATCAACACACCCACACGTACAAGAAAGAAACAATCACACACAAGAACACAAGAGTTGTTTACCCGGTTCATTCACCAACTCGTGAACTACGTCCGGGGGCAATTGCCAAGCCAATATGTTATTAGTCTCTCTAATATGTTGCTACAATGAGTTCTAGGCCGGATTTATGTTTATATAGTAATACAAGGAACCCTAAATCTAATTTAAGAAGAGTTCTAATCAAAATAGGAAACTGAATAAAAAACTGCTGCTGAAGATCCTGGCGGCGCGGCCGCCCTCAGGCCAGCGCGGCCGCCCTCAACACGGCTTATACACCCTCGTTGAACCTCCAGCGCGGTCGCCCTCCACCACGAGCGCGGCCGCTCTCAACGACAGAAGATCCCGACGAGTTTTTCCTCCTTCGATCTCACCACCTCCTCCGACTTAGGCTCCTCCTCTTCCTTGTAGTTTAGGATCCAATCCCAACATTCCTCACTTGAAGATTCGGCAAAAAGACCCTCTTTAAAACCAACAGTATCAACCCAAAAATCAAAGGAATCATTAGGAATGGCTTTACCTTCGATTTTCGGAATTTCGATCCTCCTATCGATCTTCCTCGAATGGTTAGCTTCATACCTATCATGAAGTCCCTGATATTGGCCGAGGGAATCCATCCCCTCTTGATAGTACTCCTTTTCCTCGACTGGAACAACCGGATCTGAACCCCTCATCGCTAAAAGTTTTTCTCTGCGATCCAAGCGGATCTGGAGTATTTGAATCCGTCTTCGTACCTCCTCTATCTCGATATTGCGACGGCGTCGTTTGTACTGATGGTCATCTTCTTGGGGCTCCGCTGCACGGCTGCTCCATCGACCACCACGTCCACCACGAATCATGCTTCCTCGTTCGGCCATTGATATACGAACCAGAGCTCTGATACCAAATGATGCCGAATAGGCTAGAGAATAGAATGACCGAACGAATAATGACAAGAATCAATTTTGAAAGCTTCAAGCTTTTCTTTTTCTATTTCATATAATCAAAAGTCTGCCTCAAAACATAAACCTAACAATGTTTAAATACTAATTAAGAAAACCGTAATGAAAACCCTAGAACACTTTTTAATTGAAAGGACTAAAATACCCTAAATTAATAATTCATTAAAACATTAAAAACCCTAAAACTTAAAGCCCAAAATCAAGCCTGAAGCCCGAAACTGCCGCTGCTGAAGTTTGCCCGCCTGTTGCCCAGGCGCCCGCCTCAAGCTCAGACACCTCCTCTGCTCGGTTGCTGCTGCTCGATTGCTGCTGTCTCGAAGCCCATATCATACTGTATAAAAAACTAGGCAAAATAGAATTCGTAATGACCAAATTAGGGAGACAGACAAAGTCGCTCAATAGGAGGTGAAGTTAAATAATGTCGCTAAAGATGGTTCAGACAAATACTCCTTCCGTCATAAAACTGTCGCATTTGGAAAGTCAACAACATGAGTACTTCCTTTTGATTATTCTAGCTCTCTATCGCAAATTTTCAGTCTTGCTTATTATGTATTTATTTTAAATATGGAGAGCCTAATGTCTTTTCATTTCTTCAGGGATCCTTTTGTTTTGTATGCAAGTGCCCACGAAGTACCCCCTCGTCTCTATTCAAGGACTAGTTAGTCCTATTTTCCCGCGGCTTATATACTTTTGTGCGTAGTTTTAAGAGAACACGAGGCCAGAGCTTAACGCGAATGTTGTAGACACTTTGTCCAATAGCAAACAGAGGGAAATTCACATTATCCTATATAGTTTGTTCGATCAATATAGTAGAACACTAAAGGGACCAAACACAACATTCGGAAGAAAAGAGAGTGGAGCAACAAGAATATTAAAAAAAGGATGGAATTTCATGACAAAAGGAAAAACTTCATTCTCATCTAGCAGTGGTTCTCAAAGTGGTGTGGATGAATTACACCAATCCTCGACAACCCATATTATCCCTTAGATGGTGAAAGTTTTGAAAACTTGAATGTCCTTAAATGGTGAAAATCTCATACTAATATTTATCATATTCTTTTGGTGATGGCACGTGATCTACTTATTCATCCGGTGTCCACGGTAGCATCGGAGGCTGCTTTTAGTGCTGAGGAATAGTCGTGACGTAAAAGCGAAACCAACTCAAACCCGTTCTTATCGAGAGATTGTCTGGGACAAGGCAAATTTCGGGATCTTGAATACGATGATTATGATAGCCTCGAAGATGACAATCTCAACAAGTTTTTTTTGCGAGAATGATACTAGAAGAGAAGATTTCAACAAATTCAAGACTTAGAAGCAATAACAATATTGAAGACCCCAAGATTTTTGAAATTTTTGAAAATTTGAAGACTATAATTAGTTTGACGATTTGAATACTCATTTATTTTTAAAACTTTGTTAAATTTGAAAACTTTGTTAAATTTTTAATCCATGTCATTTGAAAATTTGAAAACTTTTTATTTTAATACTATATAATTTTAAATTGTATCATTTGAAAACAATGAAAATTCCAAAAAAAAATTATAAAATAAATATTCCTAAAGTTTCTATTATTAAATTGATTACATTATAACCTTATTTAATTTATTTTTTTAAAAAAAATATATGCTAACAAAAAAAATTATTTAAACTAAATTATTTTCTAAAAGGTATAAACTATTGTTTTGTCATACTAACTCTTATTATATGTATAAAATAACTAATTTTCTTAAAACTAAGTGGTTTTATATTTTAAAAAATAGCTTATCAAATATTAAATTATTTTTTATTTTATTTTTAATTTTTCCAAGCCTTTTTTTGTTTTTGTTTTTTTAAGGCTGAAACACCCATTTAGCCCGTGGATCTTTTGATCCGGGCAAAACGGGCGGGCTTGGAAAGGTGATTTGGGCCGGGCCCGTGTAATGAAACGGACAAAACGGGCTTCAACCCGTTTCTCCCACGGGTGTCTCCCAAACGGGCCGGGCCGAGCTACCCGTTTGGCCATCTCCACTTGGATCCTGCGCATACCGGAAGTTCTTGTAGCATTAGGTTGCTTTATTTATTTTTAGAGTGTTCCTACCGTGTAGTACATGAAGGGAAACGGTGTTAGTTCTAGGTTTGCTGTGGTGATAATATTACAGAGCTCGTTCCGAGAGTATAGTTGTATCTCGATACTTTTTACCAACGGAAAATAATATATTTCATCCGTCACAAAAAGATTGTCTCGAAAATAACAAGTTTCAAGAAATATTCACACTAAATAATGCACAAATGTTTATAAACAAGTAACAATGCTTACAATTCAACCTCCTTTAAGTTCTGCTTCAGAACAACTCAGAACGTAACATTCAAATTCAAATTCTACATAAATAACCTTTCATAAAAACGTCCCAAATAAATAAAATAAAAATAAAAACCATTAAAAAACTTGTCAAGATTATATTACAATTGCTGCCCTTATAAACACATGAGCCTACAACCATACTCTTAGTATCATCTATGGCCTTGAATCTGCAATTGGAGAAAGTAATTAGATGTTAAAAAAAGAATTAAATGATATTTAGAGTACTAATTATAATTAATTAGCATTGCTCACATCAAATCCGACGAGCGATCTGCAATAATTAGGATTAGTCATCACGGTACTGGTTGATCCACATTCACTATCTATAAGTGAAACAGTTGACTTGACTGACCACGGATACTGATAATTCTGAGCAACAGATCCAACTTGTGAAGATGATCTCTGATACCTCACTGCTCTAGGCACATTTCTTCCTTCAATAGAAGGCCGTCTCTTATTAATACTCAATTGTCTCTCAAATGGGTCCGCAGGCCGTTGCTTAGGCGCACTGTGGGACCGCACTTTTGCTCTAGACGACTGCGTGTTAGCCATATAGTTTGGAAAAAGTGTGTACTCATAAGAAGATAAAGATTCTGCATATTCTGTTCTTGGGTATGGGTCGGGTTTTGACATGGCTGAGTAGTACTGTGGGCTGCTTTGGGTTGTACCGTATGAGTAGTCTTCGAAATGGCCGCTTGAAGCTCGTGGGCTTAGTTCAGTTATGGAGGATGGGGATGGTGAGATCTGGGGTTGGTCTGAGGGGTGGTGGTGTTTTGCATGTGTTGAGAATCTTTGATGCTCTGTTCTTTCTGTTTGTGAGTTGCTTGAATAGCTGTTTCTGCCCTTTGTGCTTCCTTTTGATTGTCCTAGGTCCATTTCTACTATCTTTATGTTCTCCTCCATTTGATCCTACATGTTCATTGACCGAGTCAATTGGTTAACTTCAAGAAATTTTCATACACAAGTAGAAATTCGAGACCATCAAGCAGATTGATCAACTGATTTAGGGTCTATGCAGTCCAAATGTACGCAGAAGTCTGAAATCCTTATTATATGATGTAACTCATGTTATTGTAAAAGACGGAATTCTGTGTAATTCAACTTTTGGACTTCACATAAAGCTCTTCTTGATCAGCTGGTTGAGAATGTTCTATCTTGACAAGACCCTCATATACTCCCTCCGTCCCAAATGACTTATCAATTTCTTTTTGCAATTTGCTCTTGATCAATAGCAAATTTGAAAATTTTTTGAGCATTCGTTTGGGGCAGAGATAGTATTAAAACATGATAAGGAGAGCTTTATGCACTTGTGATCCTACTCAACTAGATTCAAAATTGTTCAGACCAACAAAGAAATAAATAGAAAAGAAAAGAACATTGAGATTAACCTGATGAATATTTCTGTATCTATTATCTTGTGAGGAGTTTCTCATAATCATTTGCCTATGATTATATAGATTCATCTCTTCCGATAAACCGATCCTTTGAGCACGAGCTCTGGCCTGAACAGTCACCAATGCCTGCATGCATCGGAGTGTCGCCGTGGCCTGTTTCCGCACAAGGTGACCCCTCACCAACGCCTGCAGCTTCACAAGTCCTCTCAACGCCGACAATGCTTTTCTTGCCTAAAATAAAAATAAAAAATCCCATGATTCAGTTCCAACAATTAGCATACTGAATATTGAAAAACAATCTGAATCGTAAGAACATGTACCAAATAAGAACGGAAAATGGACTGAATCTTAGTGGCGGCAGCTTCTTCAACTGGGCTGACTCCGCTAGTTTCACTAGCTGCCAGGCGCATCATGGCGGCAGCCTCTTGTGCTGCCGACACTGCTGCATCAGCTGCTGCAGCGGTTGCAACTGCAACCGCCATGACATGTTTCTTTTGTTCATTCTCTGATTCGAACACTGCTAGCGCTGGTGGGGCGGTAGTGGACAATGTGTCCTCCTTCTGCCCTGTTCCGGACCGCCGAAAACTCCACCGCCGTTTTTCTTTTGGGGCTGTCGAGAGTGGGATGGCAATGGGTGTCGTCGAATTTTGATCGTGAGTGGCGGCAGCAACTGAGTGATGGCTGTTGGTTGACAAGTTCTTGTCTTTTTCTTTCTTTCCACCAGTCAAGAAGTTTCTAATCCACTTGCTAGTCTTTCCCATCTCTTTCTTTCAAATGTATGAATGTTCTAAACTAGCATTCTTGTATCAAAGAAAGTGAAGGAAGGTAGCCAGATCAAGAAAGAAAGCAACAAATGATATGCAGATCTCACTTGTTTCTCTCTCTTTCTCAGTTTCTCTCTCTATATGGTTTGATGATCAGTTGCTTTCAAGATCATTATGGGGGTACATAATTGAAAACAAAAATTAATGCAGAGATAATTTATTCAATTTAATTTTGTTACTATTTCATGGTTAATTATTTGTTTGTTTGTATCTATCATTCACACTCCTACAGGGGTGATCTGGCCATTGTGTTTGTTTAATGTTCAAATTAAAGGACAATGAAAATGATTTGGAAAGAAGCTGGGAGGAAAGTCAATTGGACGAAAAAAGCAACTTTACTCTAGGACTTGGGACTCCGTACGCTCTCTCACGCATAGTCGAGCTGAGCTAGAATATTGTGAGCCTTTTTGGGATTGCACGTGGGTCTGCTCTTGTAACATGATAAAGTCTAGAATTACATTTCAAAATTAATTGGCAATGAGAGAAATAACCTTTAATCTTATATATTGAAGACAAAACTTATCAATTCCCGTTATAACAGAACAAAATAGAACAATTGAAGTGTAAGAACTTTTCCAAGAAATTAAACCTTATAATTTAAAACTTCGAAAAGAGTAATGTTACATACTCCCTCCGTCCCAAAATGTTTGCCCCATTTGACTTTTTTTTGTTGAACTTTGATCACAAATTTATGAGAGATTAATCATGTTCATGAAATTCTAAAAGTTGTTGTTGATAATATTATTAATGGTGAATCAATAAGAATTTTTAGAATTTCATGAACATAATTAAATTGTCATATATTTATGGTCAAAATTCAACTAAAAAGTCAAATAGGACAAACATTTTGAGACGGAAGAAGTATTAAAAATATTACAGAGTAAAATATATTGATTCAGTGAACATGCACTATCCTTGTAAAATACTACTACTACCATCTACTATTTCATGTTGTGTTAAAGCTTGTAAACAATAAGTGTGACATAGAAGTTGTCCTAATTTTTTTTTTTTTTTTTTTTTGGGGGATGTGATCAACACATTTCACCGCTCCCCTCGATGCAGCACTTCACAGTGGCGCCATTATCTTCAAGAGGCAATGTCATTCCCTCTAACCACTGGTGGGAGAATCGAACCCATGACCTCCAGGTTGGAAGCCATGAACTCTAAGAATGAAGGTGTGGGTGTCTTATTTTAGGTTACGGATTTTAGCACCGAGAATTGTGGGACCCGCATAAAAGGGGGTTGAACGTATTGGAATTAAGGGGTGCCCCTACCGGATCAGCACATGTCAATCTTAATCAAAGGCACCGGTGATAGCAATCCCGTGTGCGATTGAGTTACGGTGTAAATTTCTTTAATTCGACCGGCCATTTACAAATTCATGCTCTCTGTTGGTTGGTGAGGAAGGTGGGAAAGGCAAGAGGTACCCAAAAAGACATTCGATAACTCTCTACTGTCCAAATTAAAATAAACAGTTCACAAAATGAATCTAAACTGTATTTCATGCTTTCAAGTTTCAACATCACCTACTTCGAACATAAAAGGACTATACTGCCATTATATCATTTCATATTTGATGTTCTTTTTAGGGAAAATTATAAAATAAGGTCTAAAGTATATAGAGAGGTATCAATTTGAGGCCTGATTTTTCAATTTTGGCAATTTAGGGTCCCACGTGACATTTAATGACTTTTTGACGAAATTCATTATGATCAAATTAGATTAATTTTATATGGATAAATGTTTTAAAGGGGTTAAATGTAATTTTTAAAGTTGGTAAAGGCACTGATCTGTCAACACCACCATCATTATTGTTTTCCTCTACTCACTTCAAGATCCATTACCCTCCAATCAGCTACCATGTTCTCCTTTTTTCAGATTCGAGCTCTTAATACTTTCTACCCCTCTAAATATGCAAGCAATACAAAAAATACACCTCCAAACCACTATTTTTTGGCAAGTTTTTTGCAACCCAAATAAAAAAACACGTACACACAAGCAAGAACACGAACAGATAAGCACGAAAACACGTAGATAATGAAGTTTCCTTGATCCAAATCATTTCAAAGAGAAAAAAAACATACCAAAGCGGAAGCGTACCTTAATCCGTTCGAAAGAAAAACTTAATGAACTTAATCTATTACAAGGATGAATTGAGCCAAAGTCTTGAATGATTATCGATCGATCTTCCAATTGATCCATATACTTTTCGTATGTCTCTCCTGAAGGGATGGAAGGGATGGTAGAGTTTAGAGTTAGATATGTTCAATTGGGGATCCGACCCCTATATATAGTTGTAATGCATCCGTTAGAAAGACTCACATTCGTTAGTACGGAAGAATGCATCCATTTAGTATTTACAAATATGTCTATCATCTAATTATAAATACAATTCGGTCTCTACACATTTTCAAAATTAACCTCATACTTATAAAGATGACTTAAGGCCCCCTATTTTTATTAGATCACTTTAATTATGACCAACATACTTTATAATAATATGTGATAATAACCCGTAATGCACAAACATTTGCGTGCTCAAATACTTTATTATTATATATGTACAATATATAGTCCACCAAAATTTCCAACAGTAGAGACACTCAAAGAAATTCGATTTTGAAGGTAGCTTTATGAGTTAGTGCTGAGTTCTTAGAGAGAGAGAAAGAGAGAGAGAGAGAGAGAGAGAGAGAGAGAGAGAGAGAGAGAGATGTGATTTAGAGAGAGAGAGAGAGAGAGAGAGAGAGAGAGAGATGTGATTTAGGAGAGTAGATGTGAATGGCCATATAATTTAGGAGGGGGCGTTGGTGACAGAAAAAGCTGGAATGAGGCAGGGCGGTGGGGGTGGACTAGTGGAGAAGATGAAATGTGGGGTTGGGAATTGGGGTGAATTATAATTTTCAAAATAAAAAATACGGCCGGGTTCTTACACAGAAAATGTTTTGTTTTTAATCACATCCCTTTCATGTTCATAAGCTTACTTTGACCCTTTTAAATATAAATTTAATCTAATTTGGTCACACGTGCAAGTCACGTGTAATTTAACTGACTTTTTAATGAATTGTGTCAAAAAGCCCTTAACTTAGCAAAAAATGTCAAATTAAACCCTAAATTGCTTAAATTGAAAAGTCAAGCTTCAAATTGATATCTTTCCATGTACCTTTAACCCTATATATAATATACCCATTCCTTTTATGGATCATGATCCATTTATGGATCATAATCCAATGTTGTTTGTCACTTGTCACTAATGATGAACACTTAGGCTCCGTTTGTTTCACGAAAAATAATTCCCGAAAAATATTTATCGGAAAATGAAAATGCTTTTCGAAAAACATTTTTCGATGTTGGTGAATCTTAAGAAAACATTTTCGATGTTTGGATTTCACGTTTTTTAAGAAAATTTTTAAAAAATAAATAAAGAATTATGAATGGGTAGAACATTAGATGAGAGAGAATGTAAAAGTTAAATGTGGATAGGAAATAGTAGTTAATGATTGATTTTTTTGAAAGTGGGTAGAAGATTAGAGGAGAGAGAATGTAAAAGTTAAATGTGGGGTAGGAAATAGTAGTTAATGATTTTTTTTTTTTTGTAAATATGTTAACATTATAAGGGTATAATGAATGATTTTTTTTAAAAAAATATATTTAAATTATAAGGGTATAAATATATTCAAAACTTGCCATTTATGGAAGAAACTCTTGAGGTGGGACAGAACAAAAGGAAAAGTAGGACCCTTGAAGTGGGACGGAGGGAGTAGGTGTGAACCCTATTACCCTCTAGCTCATAGGGATTTGGAACTGTCAAACTTATATCGATTAGCGTGTCTCGAATTTATATCAATTTTTTTAATGTATAACATGTACCCTACTGATATACGTTAAGGAAAGATTTAAGAGAAAACTAAGGTGGCATTTGATTTTTTTAACTGTTAAGTGTTGAATCTGATTTCACGTTTTAATTTGGCTGAATTGATAAAATATAGCATTTGAATACTGATTTCTGAATTACTAAAAATGTTTGAATATTAATCTGAATTCAAATCTGAAATTAATGTTACGACATTTAATGAAGTTGAGAGATGAGATAAATGGTTATTGATATAGTGTTTGGGTTGTGTATTTTTGAAATTACGAGTTTATGTAAGAGATATATATATGAAAAAAATTAATTAAGAGGTAAATAAATGATAATTTTACATCTGAAAATTAAGTGAAAAATAAGAGGCATTCAGATCTAAATGGAGAAAAAAAAACAGTTTGAATTGTATTATGTCTGATGCACCCACCCATTCAGATCTTAATTAAGAACTTAAAATGAAAAACAAACTAGGCCTAGGCCTAAGGATACACATTAAGCTACTTAAATAAAATAATCAATGTCTTTATTATATTTATTTTAGCTTATTCATTTTCATAATTAAATTTATTTTAACCTATTCAATTTCATAATTCTGGAAATATTTTTTAAAATTTGTAAATTTACATATTTATTGAAGCATATAAATACATTGGTTTCTTTAATGAGATTAATGTGTGCCCTTAGGACACATATTAGAAAACCCGAATTATATAATACTATATATTACCATTATATATAGCTCATGTAATAATAGACTAAATAGTTAATTCGTAAAAGTTTATTTTTTAAAAAATAAAAAATATAATAAATTTTATTAATCATCTTTGTCCCAAAATAAACATTTTATTTATTTTTTTATGAAAAACCAAAAATGAATATCTGAGACAGACATCTATAGTATAAATGGCAAAAGGGGATGAACAGTACTATGAACAGTATCAAATGTCAAATTTCTCATTTTGCCATCACTAAGTTGTCTCTTTCCCATTTTGTCCTTAAATTTTTTTTTTTAAATTAAATTAAAAAAAAAAAACGTGTCCTCGAACACGGGCTTTTACTAGTATATACTCCCTCCGTCCCATACCTAGGTGCCTAGTTTGACTTTGGCACCTAGTTTGGCCATACAACTACGAGAAATTAGAACATTTTGATGAAATTTTAATACCCCAGTCATTCTCTCTCCTACATTATTACTAACAACACTAACAATTAAAAGCTTTAAAATTTAATTATAATATATCAATTTCTCATAAATAGATATTAAAATATCATATTCCAAATTCCAAACTAGTGTTTGTGCACTCTTATACGGACGGAGGGAGATATATATATATATATATTTAACAAGATTTTTTTAAGGATGATCAATATTGGGTTTTCACTTACCCCTTATAATAATGTTTTAGGAGGTATGTGAAGGTACCGAATCTGAAACCTCAAGTTTTGCTCTTCTTATAAACATCACTGAAATTTTGGTGTTAACATTAAATTAAATTAAATTAATGGGTAAGTGAGGAAGTTATGCCAAACATTTAGAGAATCCAATCCATAATGGTCATTATGGAATTTGGATTATTAAGACAATAAAAAAGATTGGTTGGTTATCACATGGGTATGTATGTTATTTTGGTCCCATTTGACCAAGTGTTAGGTTTAGTGGAACATTGCCCATGGTTTGTTCTTCTTTAATTAATTTCAATTAACCCATCAATTCTTACAAAACTAACCACTTGTATAATTATACCATATGTTTATCCTCTCTCTCTCTCTCTCTCCTCTCCCCATTTTTAGCTAAAATGTGATGGTAAAAGATAAATTATTTTCCATAAATGGTAGTTACTCACACCGTTCAAAATAAATATTATCGGAGTTGAATTATCAATATATTAAATAAGATGCTTTACTAGTTAAAATATTTAAAATATATGATAAAAATTGATTTTGACATACTAACAAGCTTTGTTATTTATTCCAAAATCTTAGGTGGGGCCAAGAAATCTTTGAGCATATGAGCTACTTGAATCATCTCATGTGAAACCAGTCCACATCTCTTCAGAATCATTCTGTTATACAGACTCCATCCACAAGTCAACACAGAACAAAATGATCATCTGCAAATTACAAGTGGTGTAATAAATTAATTTTTCCAATTGATTAGGACAGTTGCGATGTTGGCTTACTTGCTAACCACTCTTGCTTTAAAAATTGTTTTTGCATGTGACTATAAACTAGTAACAAGAGAAATGAATGATGCAGATTACATGATTGAGTTCATTTGTTTGCATTGTAGTTGCGACATTACCAATTATTTTTAGTTCTAATGATTCCGGTATTAGCTTGTAAAGTATAGTGGAGGTAGAGCCGTCAATACGGGAATACGGCATTTAGATTTTATTTAAATTACGTTGTCCCACGACTTAAACTTATTTGCGCATTTTACTATAGACAAAACGGATCGGAATTAAAATACTCCTGGCCATCCCGTCCCATTTATGCGGACGCGATCTCCGTGCGACCCATGCGACCCGCGACTGCAGAGTAGATAAATAGCTGATTGAGCCTAAGCGCTACTGGGCCAAATGTAAACATTTTTATTAAATCCTAACATGGCCATGTATGCAAATTAAAGATCAATCTAAAGATAAGATAGAAAATGAAAAAGAAAAAGAAAGGAATTCATTCTTGGGCATTATATAACAACATAGCTTAGAGATGGAGCAAACCTTGGTATGAATTGCCAAGCTGCTGACTGCTAATATTGGAGATCCAAAGGCATCAGATGCAAAGTCAACCAATGATCTCGATGGATAACTTTCATACTTCTGCAAGCAAAAGGAAGTTGCAGCAGTTATGCAATGGCTAAACATTATTTAGTTTCATGAACCATCATTCAGAAGCATATATTCCTCTCATTCCGGGTTGATGAAATATCGGCTTTTCTCCTTCACTATAAACATAAACTTTAATCACCCGCTCCATCAGTTCATAGATTCTGTAAATTTCATCAAGTGAAAATGTAAACATAAATGTTTACCTAAGTCAAATTTTACGCACTAACCTTTATTTTAAGTGTGTAGTAGTAGACTAGTAGTAGTGGTGATAAACATATAATACTTGTACGGGTCAATACGGAAAAACGGGATGAAACGGGATAAAAATAAGTTGTCTCGCGACGGAAACGGAACGATACGGGATGGGACGAAAACGGAACGGGACTAAAATATTCCGTCCCATCCCGTCTCATTTGTATGGCGGGACGGGACATCCCGACGGGACCGTCCCAACTTGACGGCTCTAAGTGGAAGTCGAGAGTTTAAATTATGTCAAATACATGTGATAGTTTATTTATAAGTCAATAAATAAAAAACTAAATTAAAAAAAAAAAGGTAGTTGGGGGGGGTTGCATGTAATTAAATATCGGTTACCTCTTTTGGGGTTTTGGGGAAAAGATAATTTTACCTTTTGAAGATGAACTGAACCGCTGATTGAATTTTTTCTCAAATAATCCCGTTTTACTTTTTTATTTCCCAAAATGACTCACTGTTCAAAGTATTGCCCGGAATGTCCTCTTTTTTGAAACTCGCTACACCGTGTAGCGAGTTTGACTAGGGTTGGTCAAAACTCGCTACACCGTGTAGCGAGTCTTGGATAATTAATTACTGCAGTTGGAAAATTAATTATGGTGGTTAATTACACTAAATTCGCTACACCGTGTAGCGAGTTTTGACCGAAGTCAAACTCGCTACACCGTGTAGCGAGTCTAATTAAAGTTTCAAACTCCTACAAAACCCCCCGTCAGTCCCAACCAAACAAACCCTTCTCCCTTCTCCCTACAAACCATTCTCTTCCTTCCTCCTCAGTCCATTTCTCCCTTTTCTTTCTTTCTTAGTCCATCCCTTATCTTTCTCAATCCAAAATTTATACATATCAAAATGGATCCAAATGAACCCCGCTGGTATCTTGGACGAGAACCACTTCCCGGTAACCCCGCTAGTCTCTCCCAACTTTTAAATCGCTTGATCCGACTCCGCCTCAAATCGAACGAGAGAGAGAATCTCCACCCCGTCATATCATACCCGGGTCCCGCCGGTGAAGCATGTATAGCCATGCGTCAAGATCGGACCTAAAAGCTCATGCGTATCTCAGGACCTCCCGCTCGCCGACCCAAGAGGCCATACGTAAAAAACTTGCCGAGCCTAAGATG
The DNA here is from genome assembly GCA_022495995.1 of Adenophora triphylla var. japonica. NCBI lineage: Eukaryota > Viridiplantae > Streptophyta > Magnoliopsida > Asterales > Campanulaceae > Adenophora > Adenophora triphylla. The sequence goes on from JAFEMH010003150.1 coordinate 62,258, forward strand.
ATTATTTTCGTGGCAAAGCTTGGCTTGTCAAGCATGCTGAGTATCTAACTCGGCAGAGGGTACTTATTATCCTCGAGAATGATCAAGGAGTAACCTTAAAAATATGAGCGGGTGGAATGTATATTATTTTATTTTAATTATAGTTAAGGTTGAAATTTATAAATAATTGATCATTATATTTTTGTTGTCTTAGGTTGCGGTTGTGGTCAAGAAGTTCACACGAACCGAGAATGGCAATGTTCACGTGATTTTGAAGGATCCGATGCACACAATTGAAGCTTACTTAGGTGACAAAGTGAAGCACACCGAATTTGGAAGTGACATAAAAGCGAAGGTGCTGTTTCCCGATACTTACTAAGGTATTGAAATATTTTCCTTAACATTACACTCCCTAAATATATCCTTATCATTTTGTTCTAAATGCTTTTGTTTTGTTGATCTATTAGGCCAAGTTGTTTGGGCCACCTCACGCTCAAAAACACTACTTAACATTGTTCCTTCTAATGTTTGTAAGGTCTTTCCTAAGGATTGTTAATTTCATCTTTGGACATGTATTATTTGAATTTATGTCGGATTTAATATGTTATGAATTTATGTAATATTTTTCTATGTGGCCTAGATGCGGCCACTAACTTGACAATATTTATTTTTTGTGATTTTATGTAAGATTTCCTATGTGGGCCTGATGACGTGGCCACTAACTTGACAATATTTATTTTTTGTGATTTTATGTAAGATTTCCTATGTACGGATGTGGCCACTAACTTGACAATATTTATTTTTTGTGATTTTATGTAAGATTTCCTATGTGGGGGATGTGGCCACTAACTTAAAAATATTTATTTTTTGTGATTTTATGTAAGATTTCCTATGTGGGCCTGGATGTGGCCACTAACTTAAAAAAATATTTATTTTTTGTGATTTTATGTAAGATTTCCTATGTGGCCTGGATGTGGCCACTAACTTAAAAATATTTTTGTTTTTTGTGATGTTATTTTAGATTTTTAAATTATTAGGTACAGGTTGTGTTTTGTTTTGTTGCAAAAAAAATTGAAACAAAAACTTTATTCAACAACATGTCATCATTTGTTTTAAAACATGAAAAAAAATTATTTAAAAAAAAAATTCACCACATGTCATTATTTTTGAACACATTTAATTTTTTTTTTTTTGTAAGTAAGAAGCTTTTTGAGCAACAATTAAGTCGATTTAATTGTCCAAATTAAAATTTAAAAGTTGTTAATGTTACACCATTATATGTACTTCAAGTAACAATTCCTTTTAGATATTTATTATGATATCTACATTAACCTATAATTATTGCTCAAAACAAGTTCACGAACGAAAATTTTTTTGATGTTACTACGAGCCTATTTTGAGCAATAATTTGAAGCCGATTTAATCATTCAAATTCAAATTTAAAAGTTTGTTAATATTACACCATTATATGTACTTCAAGTGACAATTTTTAGATATTTATTATGATATCTACATTAACCTATAATTATTGCTCAAAACAAATTTCGCGAGCGAAAAAAAAAAAAAAAAGAATTTAACAGCTTTTTGAAACGAATCTTTAGGGGGACAAACTGGTCGTAACTCGCTACACCGTGTAGCGCAGTTTCAATAAAGCTGAAATCGCTACACGGTGTAGCGAGTTTAAGTCGCTTTATTGAAACTCGCCACACCTGTAGCGAGTTATAATAAACCAAAATACTTTCCCAAACCGCTTTGAACACACCCGTGACTTTCAAATGTCATTTAATTCCTGCTATGTGCGTGAGAGATTCTATAAAGAACAACTCACTTTCTCTTTTTCTCTCAACTGCCTCTTCTTCTTTCAACTTTTGCTTTCTCTCTTTCTCTCAATCAATTCTCTCAATCACCATTTTCTAATACAAATGAATTCAAAATAAAATTTCTTCACGTTATTTTATTTCATCCGAATTGTTGAAGATCAACAAGAATCAAGGTAAGTTAATGATTTAACCGTGTTTTATTACATTGTAGATATAATAAATGTAAGAGTTTTGTTATGTAGGTTTTAACATCATCTTAATTATTATTTTGACTTATGTTTAGATATAAAATTTAATGATTTATCTCGTGTTTTATTATATTGTAGATATAATAAATGTAAGAGTTTTGTTATGTAGGTTTTAACATCATCTTAATTATTATTTTGACTTATGTTTAGATATAAATTTTAATGATTTAACCGTGTTTTATTATGTTGTAGATATAATAAATGTAAGAGTTTTGTTATGAGGTTTTAACATCATCTTAATTATTATTTTGACTTATGTTTAGATATAAATTTTAATGATTTAACTGTGTTTTATTATGTTGTAGATATAATAAATGTAAGAGTTTTTTTATGTAGGTTTTAACACTTTCGATTTCAGAATGTGGGTTAAAGATGAACGTGGGTCCAATCATTTTTATGTGTTATTGGGGAGGTGATGATGAACAACCGTTTGATGGTCCTCATTTCAAAAGGGGCCAAAATGCGCAAGAAGGGGTAATTGCCAATGGAAATACAATGATTTGATTGATGAGCTATATAAAAAGGCGAACTTAGATCGGTCTCAATTTGATTTGAAAGTCATTTACAGATGCCCTCATTCTTTTGATAGCGGGATTGGTGAGTACTTTCCTTTCCATATTGAAGATGATGCGTGTATGGATGTAATGTTCGATCAGTTTGCTAAATTTGGGGGGATTGGAAATTTGCAGCTGTATGTGGTTGTAAAATTAATTGAAAATCGATCCAATCCAGAGTTTGAAACACAGCACACAGAGAGTACTTTCAGGTTTTCTCCAACTGGTAACCGTGATGATGGGGTTGGTCCAAGTTCCCAAACTCTTGTATCAACTCAAACACCAAATTATGATGATGGGCCGTTTGGGCATAATGATCATGCTAATGATGATGATCGGTACGAGAGACATAAGTTAATAATTGATGTCTTGCTAAAAAAAAAAAAAAACTTGAAATAGAAACTTGAAAAATGTAAAAACTTACCATAAACTCTATAGCAAAGTGCACGATCGGTATCCATCCACCTCTATGTGAGAGAGGTGCCGCACAAACCTACATCGTTATGTCCCTATACCATACCATATATGGGTCGGTGTAGGTCATATCGTGGAAGCCGAACACCCCGATACCAAGTAGTCACGGCGCTACGCCCATCGTAACAAATGGGCGATGGTGCTCACCCCATCTCACCTGTAGGTCTCCCCGCCGATCTGAACGGTGCAACTCCCAGGCTAGTGTCGCTGTGGGGGATAAACCGCCTCAAAGCCAAACCGCTCATAACACGATCCTAAGCAGATGCCACTCGACTCCTCTCAAAGCATATGAGAGGGACCCTCGCCAACCATATCTCCCTCACCCCGAGTGCAAGTAGACGGAGCGTGTCTCCCTCATAAGGTGCCACTCCACGTGAGCCTCGAGGCAGGCCGGGCTGATCCCGATAGCCTCGCAGCTACGTGCGTAACCTCTCTCGGGATCCAGCCGACGCCTGAGTCCACTCTGAAATTTCGTAAACAAAATAATTATAAGATTTTGTTCAAAAAAATAAAAACATTAACGACGAGAAAATAAAAGTATGATATATGTATACCAAGATCCGAGGGCATGATGGTGTAGTCTCTGTCATCGTACTCGAGAACGGATCTCGCGAGCCTCACACATTTCAACCGCTCCCAAGCCCAAATCTATATCAAATAAATGTATATCAAATACTATAAATAATGCCGCAAATTTTAAATAAAACTTAAAAACATAAAGAACATTAAAATGAAATAAAATACCTGTAGAACATTGAGAAATCCTCCACACTGTCTCGTCTGAGGGTCTGTCGCACCACATAACTCTCGATAGAGGAAAGCAAGCGCAAAGACTCCCCCAACCTGCATCGGGCCGACCCTAGATACATCCCTGCTGCAGGGAGATAACATAGCTTAACCTTGTTGTTCGTACGATCGTGCATGATCGTGAGAATCCCAAGGCAAGCAAGATGTAGGCCCGTACATACCGATCCACAATCTCTCGGAGCAAGATTACCATGGAGGTCACCAAAGTGTGTGAAACGCATGGTAATCCACCGGAGCTTCGCATCGCTCCCATCTATATATGCCCTCACAGGGCGGCCCCTAAATACTCCCGACACTCACCTGCCTATATGGATCGGAAACCCATCATCGGTAACAAGATCCCCATCAATCCAAGAACCCGCAAATCATGCCGATATCCTGTAGGTGATCGTCATCTCACCAACCGGAGATGAAACGTATGGGTCTCCTGACGCCATCGCTCGATCAAAGCCTCCAAAGCAGTGCAAAATCATACCGTATCCGGCCTATATAGTGAACTCCAATGAATCCGCACTCGCCAAGCCTCATCATAATCACGGGAGCTAATACAGTGGCAAGGCGGCACCACGACGAAAAACGAGGGGACTACAATATGGCCACCCGACCAAATATACCTAGCCCTATGCTCCGCATGCCGGTCGGATGTATGTATCAATAGGCCCGGGATCAATGAACGATTCCATCTATTTATTTCAATATGAAGGTTGGTTATTGTTCTATAAGACAAGAAAATAAATAAGAGAATACATAAGTGTAATTACTAGTACGTGGCATTGTAATCCAAAGTTATCCCACACTTCCAAGAAGTGCCAAAGTGGGAAGTTCTTGGTTTCCAAACTTATATACTAAGTAATACTTCAATAAATCATATTTTAAGGGTTTATGGTTTGGGATATAAGTATATGAGATTTGGAATGTTTGTTATATGTATATTAATTCATATTCTATTTTTCTATCACTAAATCATATTTTAAGGGTTTAGGTTTCGTGACGAGAAAGATTATTGTGCCATAATGAAGAAAAAAAAATCTCATTCAGAGAGATCACTCTCGAGACTAAAATAGCAATCTATCAGAGTTTTTACTGTAAATTTTGTTTTAAACATATGTTTAACACTTCATTTACTAATATTCACTTCAATAGATTTTTTTTTTTTTAATTGCTCTTGATCAATGGTTTCTGTCATTTTCATAGGTCATTTTTACCTAAATTTAAATAAAAAATACAGATGTCATTAAAAAACCATTATATGACAGTTAAATAAAAAATACAGATGTCCTAAATTTGCAATCATTTCTGCCCTTATATTATTGGAACCTATCTTTACCCTAAAACCCTTTTCTATTACTATTTCAGAACCTTACTAACAAACAACCATTATATGTGTGATTATGGGTCATTTTTTATTCCGTTACCAATTCAATTAATATATTAATTTCATTTTTTTAATCTACCACTCAATTATTTTTTTCATTCATGTTCACTTTGTCAAAAATTATATGACAGTTAAATTGGCATATTGTTTTTCTGTATTTTTTCCCTTTATATGAATGATTAATACTCCCTCCGTCCTAAATTTTAATCAACTTAATTATAAATAAATTACTGAATAACTACCAAAAAAAAAATCAACCACTTCATCAACAAAAAAATAATCCTAAATTGCAATGTCATTAAAAAAAATCAAAAAAATTCGGAATTAAATAAAAATTAGTCACATAAATGGGAATAACAATATTTCAACAACAAATCAACAAAAAAAAAATCCTAAATTGCAATGGCAATATAGAAATTAATCAAGAAATTCGAAATTAAAAAAATAAAATCATAAATTCGGAATAAAAACTAAAATTCAACTTAATATAGAGATGTAAACTTACAATTAAGAAAAATGTTGAAATTCTTGAGAAATTCCTTGGCTTGGGTCGAATCTTCTTCTCCTTCCTTCTTGCAGCCGGCTATGGAGGTTGGGGAGTAATTTTTTTTCTTTCTTCGTTGAATGCGTGAACTGAAGGGGAAAAGGTTTTTTGAAAATTTAATTAGACTCGCTACACGGTGTAGCGAGTTTGACTTCGGTCAAAACTCGCTACACGGTGTAGCGAATTTAGTGTAATTAACCACCGTAATTAATTTTCCAACTGCAGTAATTAATTATCCAAGACTCGCTACACGGTGTAGCGAGTTTTGACCAACCAAAGTCAAACTCGCTACACGGTGTAGCGAGTTTCAAAAAAGAGGACATTCCGGGCAATACTTTGAACAGTGAGTCATTTTGGGAAATAAAAAAGTAAAACGGGATTATTTGAGAAAAAATTCACCGCTGATTATTATGAAAATGTCACTTTTCAAGATTATATTATACTCCTTCCGTCCCAAAATATTTATTTTATTTGATTTTTTTTTTTTGAACTTTGACCACAAATTTATGAGAGGTTAATCATGTTCATGAAATTCTAAAAGTTGTTGTTGATAATATTATTAATAGTGAATCAATAGGAATTTTTAGAATTTTATGAACATAATTATATATATTATCATATATTTGTGATCAAAGTTTAACTAAAAAATTAAATGAGACAAGCATTGTGGAACGGCATTACCACATGCATGGTTGTTAGTGAATCTTCCCTCTTCTTTTTTTGTTCTTTTGTTGCATCTCTGAGAGCACATCCATGCATTGGTTTACTGAAATTGTAAACCTTGTTATTATTAATTTTTAATTTTTAGTAAAATAAATAAATTGTAAACCTTTTTTTTTTCTATAAATAAATTAATGTAAATTATAAATCAAAATTTAATCAAATTAACCAATAAAAATATATTTCCGAAATGGAGAGAGTAATTGATAATTGATATATTTATCTAATACTCCCTCTATCTCAATATAAATATCAATTGACACGTCAACATTATTAAGCTCATCATAATATTTAGTTTGCCCTGAATTTTTCCTTACATTAGAAAAATCATCACATATTCCAACGGGTCTACCCACTCACACTATGTGCTTCATCTTTTTTTTTTTTTTTTAAAAATACTTATCAAATTTTCGGCTTAAATCTTTAAATCTCAATTTTACCACTAAATTGAAATTTAGATAACAAGTGTGATGATCATAACAGACTTAGGCTCCGTTTGTTTCGGGGAAAATAACTTTCAAAAATGATTTCCTGGAAAATATTTTCCGGAAAAGAAAAACGTTTTCCGAAAATATGAAAAACGTTTTTCGGAAAATGAGGAAGATGTTTTTCTGGAAAACAACTTCCTTAGGAAAATGGGGAAAATGGGAAATTTCGGAAAATGAAGATGTTTTTCGGAAAATTATTATTATTATTATTACTATTATTTTATTATTATTTTATTATTATTATTATTATTATTATTATTTTATTATTTTATTATTATTATTATTATTTTATTATTTATTATTATTTTATTATTATTATTATTATTATTATTATTATTATTATTATTATTATTATTATTATTATTATTATTATTATTATTTTATTATTATTATTTTATTATTATTATAATTATTTTATTATTATTTTGTTATTATCATTATTATTTTATTATTATTATTTTATTATTATTATTTTATTATTATTTTGTTATTATTATTTTATTTTGTTATTATTATTATTATTTTATTATTATTTTATTATTATTATTATTTTATTATTTTTTATTTTTATTATTATTTTATTATTAATATTATTATTTTATTATTAATAATATTATTATTATTATTATTATTATTATATTATTATTATTATTTTATTATTATTATTTTGTTATTATTATTATTATTATTATTATTATTTTATTAATATTTTATTTTTATTATTATTTTATTATTATTATTATTATTATTATTATTATTATTATTATTTTTATTATTATTATTATTATTATTATTATTATTATTATTATTATTTTATTATTATTTTATTATTATTATTATTATTTTATTATTATTATGTTATTATTATTATTTTATTATTATTTTATTATTATTATTAATATTATTATTATTATTATTATTATTATTAAAATATTATCCATCCACTTTTTTTACACCATTTTCCGGAAAACAACTTCCTTAGGAAAAATCCGGAAAACTTTTTCCTTAGAAACGGCGGAAAATGTTTTCCGAAAAACATTTTCTCCATTTTTCGGAAAACTACCAAACACCGGAAAATGAGAAAACGTTTTCCGGAAAACAAACATGTTTCGGAGAAAATAGAGAAAATGTTTTCAGAAAAATTACCAAACACCGGAAAATAATGGGGAAAACGTTTTCCTCCCATTTTCCTGAAAACAAACGGGGCCTTAGGTTAGGTTGAAACATTTTCTTTCTCTTCGATACAAAAGAAAGAAAACAGAAACATATTCCGGCCCAAAAGAGAAACTGAAATGTCAACAGGCCTAAGCCCAAACAAGACCCACAAAATATACCGATATCTTGAAGATTGAGAAACGGGAATATAAGGGCTAAGTCCAAACAAGTGAATTAAGGATGGGGAAAAATATAGAAATACTAGAATTGAATAAGCCCGTGTTCGAGGATGCGTTTTTTTTTTCTTTTCTTTTTTTTTAATTTAATTTTTTTTAAGGGCAAAATGGGAAAAGAACAAAATAGTGAGGGCAAAATGGGAAATTTGGCCATTGAAACTATTCATTCAACTGTAGCACACCACTACCATTTTAACTATAGATGCCCTTATAATTAGGTTAAGTATGCAAATATTCACATATACAAGTTAATTGTCATATTAGCCTTCGTACTTAATAAAATTAATAAAAATGTGTGGATATTTGGATAACGTTATCTTTCCGTTCAAATTTTAACGAAATTGCTGACTGGGCGCCTTAGTTGGCATGTAAAATATGCTATGTGGAAAATAATTGTCCAGGTAGAATTTTTTAAGTATGTTTAGCTCAAAACTATGTCGTTTTGGCTTATAATAATATGATAAAATTTTAAAAATAGTTATTTACAATTATGCCCATCATCTCCCCATCAAACTCCGACTGGTTATACTTCCCCGATTTCGGCAAACTCCATAGATTTCGTCACTTTATAATCTAGCGAACTCCATCCCTCTGGCCACCGTTCAAATTCCGCCGATGCCCATAAACCGATTGACCCTTCCCATAATCTAAATCAACACTAAAAGTCCCAAATCTTTAATCAAAATCAAAATCAAAATCAAAATCAAAATCAAATCAAATTTCATCAAACCATTTCTAAAGTGTTAGCAAAATTTGCAATTACAGAAGAAAAGAAATTACAAATAAAAATTACACGTAACGTAAATAAATAAACCGGAATGTAGATAAGATGGCAAGAATAAATTGGTGACGAGCCCGCCGATGAATCAGTCTCCTTAAGACTTATTCGTCCCCTCACCAATAGTGCTTGAGGCTGCCTTGGACGCGAGTCTCCAGGATAGAACGTGCGGATCGGGGGCACTTTGCACCTAAAGTTCTCGGCGAATTGACAGTGTGCCTAGACAGTATCACCACAATGCAGTATGCAAGGAGGCCAAAGGAAGTTTGAACAATATACAGCGAAGAGAGAGTGAGAGAAGTTACAGAAAAATTGATGTGTAAAATGGTTTGTGAAGACTCCATTTTATAGCTGCCTTGAATCGAAACTGCCAATCAACCATAATCACGAAATTATTACAGTAATAATTTCATATTTGATTCTGATATGCTGTTACAAGGAAGAAATCAAAATCAAATTAACTCAGTTTCAGTTACAGTTACAATCGGTAAATGGGAGTAAATTTCCGAAATCAAAAATAAATTTTCGAAATCAAAAATTCAAAATTTTAGCAAAAGGTGGGCTTGCGCGGGTAGGCCATTTCGGAGCTACATTTGTGTCCGCAGGACGCGTACGCACATGAGTTCGGTAGCCCCAAGCCTATTTTGGACCATGATTTGCACCCCCCTGCGCACCCGTGCGCGAGAGAGAGTCTCTATGCCACACACAATTACTCCTTACATAAAGTGTAGTAGTATTTAAACTATCTAACTTTCACATTCCCATTCAATGTGGGATAACTTCTTTTTCCCACTTCCAACCCATCATCTTTGAGCCTTAATATTTCATTCATCCATCAATCATCTTGGACAAATAAATATTTGATTTTAATGTTCTCATGGAGTAGAATATAAATCCATAATCAATTTGGTCATTTAACAAATAACCCATTTAGGAAATAATCTCAAATTTCCTTCACACCCACTATTTTTTCAACAATCCCCCACATGAAGGAAATAATGAGGAAATGGCGATAAAGTCCGACAAATGACACTCGCATAGGATAGGTAGGGGTTTCGTTTTCAACCTTCCCTTGTAAAATATATTTACTCTACTCGCTAATCGCAGACACGATGTCCTTGAATTGTTCAAATTTTATTGTGTAGCCGATCATATACTTTACACACTGTATCTCCCCTAACACACTTCAATTCTCATGACTATGTTCATTCACGGCCCCGAACATAATGCCCGATTCTCAGAGTAGGTCTAAGAATTGAGCCTCACGCAATTCTCCTCGAAGCGGCCACACTTCTCTCTCACATAGGTGATTCTTATAGTTAACCCGTATTATCCCGCTCGACATTTTCAAAGCGTAAGAATCATTAAAAGCAAGATGCTTAACCTTTTCCTTTCGGGATGTCACTTAAGGAACGGGCCTGGGACGATTCCCCCACAAAGGACACTACAAGTCTTTTAACGCTAGGTTGTTCCTTCAAAACCTAGATCTTGGGATCTCCAAATAACTAGGGCGGGGTTTTCCGCCGTGTTTAACTTCTAAAGAGGCTTTAGTCCCATTCCTAATGTCAAACGTTCAACTACCTCTTTGTTAACCCTTTCGTTAACTGATCCGCTAAATTATCCTTTCGACTTCACATAGTCAATGGATATGGTACCACTGAGAGTAGTTTGTCTTATGGTATTATGTCTACGACGTATATGTCTAGACTTACCATTATACATATGACTTTCAGGCCCTACCAATTGCATTGGCTATCGCAATGTATACAAATTACCGGGCACATGTGCCATTCACTTTGGAATATCTTCTAAAAATTGGCGTAGCCATTCTAGCCTTCTTCACCTCACTTGTCTAATGCTATAAACTCGAATTTCATAGTGGATCTAGCTATAACACTGCTTAGAAGACTTCCATGACATATAGCAAAGACTCGCCAATGTGAATATATATCCGCTCGTACTTAGAGTCTTTGATATCTCGATATCCAATTAGCATCGCTATATCCTTCAATTACAACTGGATGTCTAGTATAGTGTAATCCATAATTACGAGTATATCTTAAGTACCTTAGTACTCTCACTATACCCTTCCAATGGTCCTTCCCAGATTACTTGTATACCGACTCGCCTTGCTTACAACATATGCAATATCTGGTCTTGTACAACTCATTAAGTACATTAGACTTCCAATGACCCTCGAATACTCTAATTGAGACACAGGTTCGCCTTGATTTTTCGTTAAATGTAGGCTTGTGTCAATTGGAGTATTTACCGTTCTATCGTCATCCTTGTTAAATTTCTCAAGAATTTTATCCACATAATGTGATTGACTTAGTACAAGTCCATCGGATATTCTATAAATTTTCACACCAAGGATCACATCCGCTACACCCATATCCTTCATGTCAAACTTCGAGTTCAACATATTCTTTGTGAATTTAATCATTTTATCACAGCTTCCTATGATAAGCATGTCATCTACGTAAAGACACAAAATAACATAGCCATTTTCAGTGTTTTTAACATAGACACATTTGTCACATTCATTGATTTTAAATCCACTTTCAATCATGGCTTGATCAAATTTTTGATGCCACTGTTTTGGTGCTTGTTTGAGACCATATAATGACTTCACTAACTTGCACACTTTATCTTCTTGTCCTGGAGCAGAGAATCCCTCTGGTTGTTCCATGTAAATCTCCTCTTCTAAATCTCCATTTAGAAAGGCAGTTTTTACATCCATTTGATGTACTTCAAGATTTCGCAAAGCGGCAATTGCAAGTACAATCCTAATAGACGTAATTCTCGTACACTACAAAAAAAGGTATTATTAGGGACTGGATTTTTTGGGTCCCGTGAATCGAGCAGTCCTTGTTACCGGTTAATAAGTAGGGCTGCTATTGATTTCTTGTTTGGGACGGCCCGTTCAAGTCTCTAAAATTAATAAAATGAAAAGAAAAAACAAAAACAAAGAAATTCTCAAAACTCTCTCCCTATTATGCCGCCCACTTCCTACTCCTCGTCTACGTCACGATAGTAAATTAGGTTTCATTCAGTTCCCTAAACCTAGCCATTCCAAACAATGCTCAATTCATCACCCCAAATCTATCAAATCCATGTGCTTGTTCGATTTCTTCCAAGCCAGGGTGGCTTGATTTCATCCCATTCATTTGATTCTACACTTATCTCATGTTCATCATGTGATTTTGTATTCAGATGTTCAAATTAATCTTGTTAGTAAAGCATCAAGGTAATTCCTCTCTATTTCTCTACCACTCTATAATTAATTATGTTTTAATCCTCTCAGATAATACTTTTGAAAGAATCATGGTGTATGATATTTTAGGGATAACTATATTGGGATTCCGCACTGTCAATTTGGATTGGATTGGCTTACAACTTTTCCGGTATTTTGTTGATGATTCTTTTACCTAGTGTTTATACTACACTTTGAAGATGTTTTTTTTCCTAATGTTCCTGATGATTTTTTCCTGTGCGTTTATGATAAACTTTTTGGGTGCAGGAAGGGATGGGTATCTTAAGTCTTTGATTACAAATGATTCTTAATGCCAAGGTTATGTCTAGTATCTTTCAAAAATCCAAAAAAATATGACTGAGATTCACCTGCAAGAGCATCTGAAGCGAAGCGGATAATCTATGCTCCTCTACTCTGAAATTACGTAAGGCACGCAGGTAAATCCATCTTCCCTCTAACCTGCAGTATCTTGATATGTATTTATCCATGTATAAAATTTAAGCCTAAGCTTATTTTGTATAATCATGTCACCCTTTCTAGTATATACATACATGAATCTTGATGTTTCTTTATTCACGGTTAAACTTTATCTTCACTGTTTGATCTCATGTTCCTTTTTGTTGAATAAGCTGGTTACTCATGGACTATTTAGAGGGTTAGTGATTAGTTAGTTGTTTATTGTAACCTGGCATGGACTATAGTTAATGTTGAGGCTTTGAAGTATTCAATATTGTTATACAGTAGCACTAGCAATATGTTTGCCTCTTTATTTGTAGAGATCTCTTATATTTTTTTGGTTATCGATTGCGTAATTCTCTAACCGTGCTAATATAGTCTTGGAAAGGTAAATGAACTAGATCTAGTTATTTTTTATTTAGTATAACAATTTTATTAATAAATGGTTACTTTACTTGCGCATCGGACATAGTATTGTTTTTAGTTCATCAAGGATAGGCCATTCATGCCGAGTTACTTCTTATGAGCGCAAAAGCATTCTTTCTTGTTGCTACATGTCTCTCCTTCCCCTCTCTCTCTCTCTATATATATATATATATATATATATATATGTTATATCATTCAATTCTATTGAGGCGATCTTGTCCATACATTTAATTTTAAACAAACATTTATCGATACATCTTACAGTGAGCAATGAAAGCGAGACAAACACTACCGGCAACTCCTCTCCTATCAAAAATAAAATAAAAACAAATAGAAATCCTGAACACAAGACGAGCAAAAGTAACAATATTTAGCCAAAATACCATTTTACTTCCAGAAAAGAAAATTAAGGACAAAAACGGAAAGCTGATAGTATCTGGCAGTTGTTTAGATCTCACTTTGCATCATAAGGTGCAATGATAATAAAACGGAACGGAATCCGCTTTATGCTTCCAGCTTTATCTCGTCCGTATCGGTGATCACCCTTCAAGCCGCATTTAAACACCACCACCCGTAATATTTAGAAATGAGAAAGGAAATCGTAAAGAAAAGAAAACATAGAACAAGAAAATAGCTTCAAAAATAGGTATAAGAAGCGCACCTTTAACAATTTGACGCAAGAAATAATCACCGTATCTCTTTGGTGTTTTTGATTCAACAACTTCAATCATATCCCGCATTAACATTCGATGGTGCCCGATTCGATGGAGACGGAAAACGTACAAATTTAATTCTAATTTATAACCTACTTCTTCCCATAACAATCTACTCAATATACCTAGTAAAGCAATGCTAGTTATACAACATGTTTCGAAGTCGGTCCAGCTAACAAGTAACATACCATGATGAATATGAATCTACGTGCATATTGGTACATACGTTCCAACTCGTGACTCAAGAAAAGTAAGGGCGTATGATACAATCTTGATATTGATATTGATGGTACTTAAATTATGAAAATATTGTATTTCAGTGTGTATTGAAATGTATTCTAATATGAGAAGGGTTTGATTGTGATGCATAGGTGTTCATCAATGTGCCATGGTGGTACCCGGCCTTCTATAGGATGATCAATCCCTTTTTCACCCAAAGGACCAAGAGCAAGTTTGTATTGAAGTGGCCATCAAAATCCGAATAAACTCTCTTCAAGTTAGTTATTCCTTGTTTTCTTTTACTTTGCTTTTACAAGTTTCTTTCGTGGGCTCTTGCTAATGTATATGTAAACCGCCTTCATCGATATATATCACCCGAGCAAGTACCGGTTCGGTATGGTGGACTTAGCATAGAGGGTGAATTTGCCGCTAACCCGTTGCTGCAGGAGATCATCAAGCCAGCAAACAAACACACCATTGAGATCCTGGGGCTTCGAGGTACCACAACTCAACCATTAATAATCATTACTCCCTCCGTCCCATATATATTGGCCACATTAGTCAACACAAGTGAAATTTGACAAAACATTAATGTCAATATAATCGTCCTAATGAAATTCCAATTGTAATTGATAAATGGGACGGAGGGAATATATATATGTGTGTGTGTGTGCAATTTTTGTATAAGTTCATAGAATATGAATTTTAATCTTGAGATTGTTTGGGTGTGTAGGCAAGCATATTGGTTTGGGAGGCGAGAGTTGTAGGATGGGATGTGGCTTATGGAGCTGAATTGCACTCAAGCGCCGAGGATGGATACACCGTGATCGTACAAAAGTCTAGGAAGATTGGAGGAGCTGATGAACCAGTAACTAAAAAGACAATAATTGGATTGTGGGGACAGTTGGAGTTTTTGTTGATACCCTTCTTCTTCCCTGTAATATATTGTGTAAATATTATCTAATGTTGGTCATATCGTGCTGTGTTTATTATTATATTTAATTAGTATTCATTTTGTATTTATTTGAAATATTTTCCTAAAGTAGGAGTCTGGGTTGAAAATATTTGGGTCATCAACAGGTTTGTACCAAATTTTATTTGATTTTGACGCAAAAATATATTTGGGTCGGGCGACATGGTCCCTAATAATTTTCCTCCAAAAAAATGTTAGGCGCCAAATATTATTTGGGTCGGCAACCTCGTCCCTAACAACCGGTACCAAAAACTATTTGGCTCCAAAAATTTCCTGTAAAAAAAAAATTTATTTTTTATTAGGGTCGGCAAAATCCCGACCTAAATAAGGTATTTGAGACGGTGACGGGGGTCCTAAAACTTTTAGAGTCGCATGTTATTTAGGACCCTCATTTCCCGTCCCAAACGCCGACCTAAATACTATTAAGGACGGGAAATGGATTATTTAGGATGGAAAATGGCCGACCCTAATAGTTCTATTTCTTGTAGTGGTAACAGGAGAATACGTGTCAAAGTAATCAAGACCTTCCTTTTGTCTGTAACCTTTTATTACAAGTCTGGCCTTATACTTATCAATGGTTCCATCAGCCTTCATTTTCCTTTTAAAAATCCACCTAGTGTTTTACTTCCCGGAGGAAGATCCACTAGTTCCCAAGTGTGATTTTGTAAAATGGAATCAATCTCACTTTTGATGGCCTCTTTCCACAAAGGTCCTTTCGAAGAGCTCACGGCCTCTTTATAATTTTGTGGTTCACTTTCAAGCATGTGGGTTAGAAAATCCGATCCATAGGATTTTTCTATCCTACCTCGTTTGCTACGTCGAGGTTCTACCTCCGCTTCATCATTTCCATGATGATTTTCTTCTCCTACTTCTTCTTCTATTGAATCATATGTCCGTTTAGATGAGTTTGCCTCATCTCTTTTACACGGAAACACATTCTCAAAGAAAGAAGCATTTCTTGATTCCATTATAGTATTCTTGTGTATATCTTGAATTTTCGATTCATGAACAAGAACTCTATAAGCACAAATGTTTTGTGCATATCCAATAAATATGCAATCAACAGTCATAGGACCAACTTTCACCCTTTTAGGTGGAGGTACGGCTACCTTCGCGAGACACCCCCACACTCGCAAGTATTTATAACATGGTGCTCTTCCATGCCATAATTCATATGGGCTTTTGTTTAGTTTCTTTCGAGGTACCTTATTTAACACATAGTTTGCCGACAACACGTCTTCTCCCCACATGTTAGAAGGTAATCCCGAACTTATCAACATGGCATTCATTGCTTCTTCCAATGTTCGATTTTTTCGTTCGGCAACACCGTTTTGTTGGGGTGTATAAGGTGCCGTGGTTACATGTTTAATTCCGTATTGAGCATAAATTGCCTCAAATGGAGACTCATATTCCCCACCACGATCACTTCTTAGCACCTTAATTTTCCGGTTTAATTGATTCTCAACTTCATTTTTATAGAGAATAAACTTCTCTATAGCTTCATCTTTACTTTTGATAAGATACACATAGCAATATTTTGTGCTATCATCAAAAAAAGTTATGAAGTACTTATTGCCACCACGTGATTGTGTTGATTTAAAGTCACATAAGTCCCTGTGAACTAACTCGAGTGGTTCACTATTTCTTGTTATTGAATGGAATGAAGGTTTTGTAAATTTTGCTTCAACACAAGGTTCACATTTGTGTTTGCAATCAACTTTAAATTTTGGTATGTAGTTCAAGTTAATTAATCTACGAATAACATCATAATCAACATGTCCTAATCTACCATGCCACAAATGGAAAGACTCAAGCAAGTAAACGGAAGAATTATTCATTTCATTAACTTTGGGCTTAGTAGCCATTACATTCGGTTTCACTACCATAACACTAAGATTAAACATCCCATCATTCATATAACCTTTTCCTACAAACATTCCATTCTTGGACAAAGTGACAACATCGGACTCGAACACAATACGAAAACCATGCTTAGTTAAAAGCGAGCCGGACACCATGTTCTTTCGAATATCGGGCACATAAAGTACATTGTTGAGAGTCAATTCCTTGCCGGATGTCATCTTCAAAACCACCTTCCCTTGACCTTTGATGTCGGAAGTGGCCGAATTCCCCATAAACAACTTTTTGCCATTTTCCATAGCTTCAAAAGTACTAAACATGTCTTTGTTGGAGCACACATGTTTAGTAGCACCGGTGTCAATCCACCACTAATTTGGATTCGAACCCACCATATTCACCTCGAAAACTACCGCCGCAAGGTGCATATCGGACACATCTCTAGCAATGTCATCCACCATGTTCACTTCACGATCCTTCTTAGGAGCCTTACATGTTGACGCCTTGTGGCCTTCACCACCACAATTGTAACAAGTTCATGTGAACCTCTTCTTGGAAACCCCACCTTGAGGCTTCAAGTTGAACGACCTTCTAGTTGTTTCAACCTTAGCTTTACCCTTGCCTTTGCCTTTGCCTTTGGAACTTTGGCCATGCTCCACCACATTAGCTTTGGCCACACTTGGGTTAAACTTTTTCTCGGCAACTCTATTGCCTTCCTCAATGCTAAGCCGAAGAATGAGCCCTTCAAGATTCATCTCCTTTCGCTTATGCTTCAAGTAGTTCTTAAAATCATTCCAAGCTGGAGGCAACTTTTCAATCATTGCAGCCACTTGAAAACTCTCACTAAGAACCATGCCCTCGGCATCAATCTCATGATAAATTGTTTGCAACTCGTCAACTTAAGTTTTCACGGTCTTAGAGTCCACCATCTTAAAATCAAGGAAACGGGCAACAATAAACTTCTTTGTTCCCGCATCCTCAATTTTATACTTGTGTTCCAAGGACTCCCATAGTTCCTTAGCATTCTTCTTCCCCTATACACATTATAGAGAGAATCGTACAAGCCATTAAGAACATAGTTCTTGCAAAGGAATTCCCCATGTTTCCAAGCATCAACCGCAGCCACGGTTGTCACATCCGTCTCATTCTCAGCCACAACTAGCATATCTTCTTTCAGATACTTAGCCAAATTCAGAGTGGTTAAGTAGAAAAACATTTTCTGTTGCTACCTCTTAAAGTCGTGGCCAACAAATTTTTCAGTGCTTTTCAAAGATGGGGGCCGAGATGTGCACTGCTTTGAGGATTAGTCACAATAGAAGTGCCTTGAGAACCAGCAGCCATTTCCAATTCCAGCTTGGGTCACATTCACAGCTTCAGTTCAGCTTTGTTAGTCTCGCTGCCATTTCTCAAATGTATGCATTATTAGTCTCGAATGGTTTTTCAGAACTCCTTCCCTTCTGTAAGGAGTAAGTCTTAAGATTGTTAGCAAAATTTGCAATTACAGAAGAAAAGAAATTATAAATAAAAATTACAGAACATAAATAAATAAAATAAACTGAACAGGAGATAAGATGGCAAGAATAAATTTCGATGAATCGCCTCCTTAAGACTTATTCGTCCCCTCACCAATAGTGCTTGAGGCTGCCTTGGACGCGAGTCTCCCAGGATAGAACGTGCGGATCGGGGGCACTTTGCACCTAAAGTTTTCGGCGAATTGGCAGTGTGCTTAGACAGTATCACCACAATGCAGTATGCAAGGAGGCCAAAGAAAGTTTGAACAATAAGCAGCGAAGAGAGAGTGATAGAAGTTGCAGAAAAATTGGTGTGTAAAATGGTTTGTGAAGACTCCATTTTATAGCTGCCTTGAATCGAAACTGCCAATCAACCATAATCACGAAATTATTACAGTAATAATTTCGTATTTGATTCTGATATGGCTGTTACAAGGAAGAAATCAAAATCAAATTAACTCAGTTTCAGTTACAGTTACAATGGGTAAATGGGAGTAAATTTCCGAAATCAAAAATAAATTTTCGAAATCAAAAATTCAAAATTTTAGCAAAAGGTGGGCTTGCGCTGGTAGGCCATTTCGGAGCTACATTCGTGTCCGCAGGACGCGTACGCACATGAGTTCGGTAGCCCCAAGCCTATTTTGGACCATGATTTGCACCCCCCCTGCGCACCCGTGCGCGAGAGAGAGCCTCTATGCCACACACAATTACTCCTTACATAAAGTGTAGTAGTATTTAAACTATCTAACTTTCACATTCCCATTCAATGTGGGATAACTTCTTTTTCCCACTTCCAACCCATCATCTTTGAGCCTTAATATTTCATTCATCCATCAACCATCTTGGACAAATAAATATTCGATTTTAATGTTCTCATGGAGTAGAATACAAATCCATAATCAATTTGGTCATTTAACAAATAACTCATTTAGGAAATAATCTCAAATTTCCTTCACACCCACTATTTTTCCAACATAAAGTTCATCACCCCTGACTGATGTTTGGCATTCATAAATTGGTGATACAATATCCAAAGAGTCCAATAAGCTTCAACATCACTTGCATTTTGAGTTGTAAGCTGATGCAAGGGTTGTTCACTCAACAACACGTCTGCAATTCAAGAAGGTTGTATTGAAGATTTGAATTGCAAGAGCTAGAGGTTATCATCAGAGATTAAGTACTTTGAAGCCACCCGTCGCAGCGGGCGGAGAAGTATGGGAGAAGATGACGGCCAGAGAAGGTAGGTTAGGGTTTTTATTTTGATTTATTATTTTACATTCTACCCCCTTCATTTATGAGGGGTGTTAATTGTAAATAACTATTTTTATTTTTTTTCTATTATTAAGAGCCAAAACGACGTAGTTTTGAGCTAAACATACTCAACAAATTCCACCTAGACAATTATTTTCCACATAACATATTTCACATGCCAACTAACACGTCCAGTCAACAATTTCGTTAGAATTTGGACGAAAAGATAACGGTGTCCAAATATTCACACATTTTTCTTAAGTACGGGGGCTAATATGGCAATTAACTTGTATAGCGGCATATCTGCATACTTGACCTAATTATAGGGGCATATTTATGTATTTTCCCATTAAGGACATGTTTGGATTTGTGAGCTTCTTTTTATTTTTATTTACTCCATCTCAAAATTTTAGGAAACCCATTTCTCTTAATATTTAGAAAAAATATATTTTAAAAAAAATGAGCAATGATATTTTTATGAATAAATAAAATTTATTTTAAAACATGCAATGATATTTTTGTAAATAATCAAAACTTATTGTAACAGATCATGACTTATTAACATTAACACTAACAATTTTTAACATTTCCACTAAAATTCGTGTAACACTATAACACTATCCCTGATACTCTTTAACGGACTATTTTACACACACACTAACATTCACACTGACAATTATTAACAAGAGATAAAAATGCTAGTTTAAGTGTTTATAAGTGTCAATTTAAATATTTACGAGTTCAATGACTGACATTTTGTAATATAAGCACGATCATTTACGTGGGATACGCTATGTTTTTTTAAAAATATATTTTTCTAAGCGTTAGGGAAACACGTTTATTCCTAAAATTAACTTTTACACTGTTCATCTCTAAATATAAATTAATTTTACATTAAAAAAAATGTAAAAATTTCCTTGGATTTTTTGCCATTATAGAAAATTGTATATTATAATATAATAAAATATGGTTAAACGAATTCAATTTATACATGGGAGAAAGAGAGTTGATATTAATGACACGATTTTATTAATAACAAAAGATATATATTTATAGTACAAGAGAATGTTCTAAACTAATCTACCTATGGTTATAATAAGAGGTAATCTCCTATTGTAATACAAATATTATCTTTCTAAACTATACAAGATATGAATCTCTAATGATATATACTATCTTTATAAATCAGGTAACAAAATATATACAATATATTCTTGTTTTTATCCTTATATACCCTCGCAAGATGGACGATATTTGGAGAAGTTCAATCTTAAAGAGTGATGAGACGAAACGGGTTTGATGGAGGAGATGGAGATGGATGTGTGTGTGGTTTTTAGTGTGATGTGGTTTTTAGTGTGATCACATCAAAAGTTGTAACATTTGGTTAGTTGGTTGGTTGGGTGGGTTGGTGTGGTTGCTGATGTGATCACAACAGAGGTGTCATCAGTTGGTTGGGAAGATGAATTTGGTACAGGTGTGGTTTGAAAGGTGGAGGTCGTTGTGTGCGGTTTGTAAGCGAGGGTTTGGTGACAGTGCGTAGGGGATAGGTGGTGGGTCTCGCGATCGGGTTACGCCGAGGCGGCGGGCACGAGTGGTAGCCATAAGAGGCTAAGGGTGGTGCTTCTTTGGGTGGAGAAATTAAAGTAACACAAGGAAAGAGAAAAGGTGGGACGTTGGTTGAGAAGGGTTTCGGCTATTAAGTTGTGCTGATGGTTATGTTGTTTTGGGTGTATACGACGGGAGACTTTATGAGGGTTTGGTTGTAGAGGGTTGGTTTTCTTAGCGAAAAAAGAGGTTGGTGAGATCCGCCTTTGAGAAAGTTGGTGGCAGCCGTGTTAGGTTTGTTGTACACGACAGGGGAGTTGACCGCGGGTTGTGGGTGTGTGACGGCGAAGGAGTTAGAATAGGTGAGAAAGAGAAGGATGTTAGGGTTGGTGAGATACGCCTTTGTTGAGAAGGGTGGAGGTGAAATTAGGTTTTTGTACACGCAACAAGTGGTCAATGCTGGGTTCTTTATCGGATGGGCGGTAAGGATGAAGGAGCAGGCGTCGCTTGTAAGTCAGCGTGCGACGAAAGTGGGTGGTGACATTGGGTGGGTAGGCTTAAGGTTTTTGCGATGATGGGTTTGTAAGCATGAGATGGGGAAGACATTATGGAGTTTTAGTGTGGGGCGGCATAGAGGGTTGTGCTGCAAGTAAGGTGAGGCGGTTATTGGATTTTAAGCACGACAAGGAGGGTTGCTCGTGTGCTTTAATGGCAATGTTTGGATGGTGGAGAAGGAGGAGAGGCGGAGTTTGTGTGTGAATGGGTTTCAACTAAGGGTGGTTGAGTCGATGGTTGTGTGGGAGGTGTAGAGGTGGAAGTCGGTGGTGGGTGCGGCGACTTAGGGTTTGCCGTGAATTTGGCGAAGAAAGATCATTATAACTCTGATACCGTAATAGAAATAAATGATAAATAGACAAAGTCAATTCATACACGAGAGAAATAGAACTGATATGATTGAATCAATTTTATTAATAACAAGAGTTAAATATTTACGGTACAAGAGAATGTTCTAAACTAATCTATTTAGTGTTACACTGAGAGGTAATCTTATATTGTGATACAAATAATATCATAATAAACTATAAAAGATTTGAATTTCTAATGATATATACTATCTCTATTAATTAGATAATAAAATATATACAACATATTCTTTTTATTATCCTTATACCTATATACATGCAATATTAAAATTTAGAAAGTGAATAATAGAAATATTTTTGCAATTAAAATTTATAAGAAAATAAATAATTTGAAATGTCTTTAAAATAAATAAAGATTAAATATTTATTTTAGAGGGAGAGGGACTGAGGGAAAATAAATTTTATTATGCTTAAATAAGAATAATCATGAAAAGTCAAACTAACTCCCTATCACATGCGTGAAGGGAGTGACTTTATAATTTTGGGCATATAAAAGTCATATACCTCACCCATTTTCATTTATTGGGCTACAACGATTGACGTTGCCTTGGCGATGTAATAATAAGTTTGGTTACACCAAAGTCGCGAAACATTTTGAATTTTTATAATTTTATTAGAATGATTAGATTGATATTTTTCAAATGTGACCAAATAAAAAGAGACTGAGCTAAAAATTCATTTTGGTATGAACTTTTTTTCCAATTAAGCTCTACGTTGCTGCACATGAGTGGTCAGAAGGTCACTATGGAGGATCCTACCCAACACAACACTTGGGTTTTCAGACTCCAACTACTAACGAATCAAAAATCCAATAAATGAACCGACCAAGTCAAACCTATGCCATTGCCACGTCTCCCCCTTCGATGAAATTCCGTCCCCCAACCCACGTCGGTCTCTCTCTACATAAAACACTCAACACTTTCGATCCAAATCCTTAAATTATCACACAAAACTCCAAACCCATCTTCACTTTCCCATTTAGATAAAAATGCCTGCTTGTAAAATCTTTACTGTAATTCTAGTTCTACTACCGTTCACTGCCTCCGGCGACTTTCTCTCTCCTCTTCTCTCTCCTATTTTTGGTACGTTCTTCTTGTTTTTGGTAATTGCAGTTTTGTTAATTTAATCGAATTAATGGGTGTCAATTTCAAGATTTTCTTTTTATTTAATTGGGTTTTGGTGAAATTTGATGATATTGCTGGTTTGGATTTGAAATGTTTGATTGGTGGCAGATGATGTGTGCAAGAAAGTGGATTGTGGGAAGGGGAATTGCAAAGCTTCAGATAACAGCACTTTCAGTTTTGAATGTGAATGTTTACCTGGGTGGAAGCAAGCTCGTTCTGATGATAATCACTCTCTCATGTTTCTTCCTTGTGTGATCCCCAATTGTTAGTTCCTTCTCTCAACACTTTTGCTTTTATATAATATAATTCCTTGAAATTGCTTAAATCTGTTTTTGTATTTTTTTTTTCTTGTATTTTTAATGATTTTAGAGTTTGATGAATTTATTCATTTTTGGTGCATGTTCAATCAATTTGATAAAAGAAAATACCATTATTATGGGACAGAGGGAGTATTTTACATATTGATTCTACTTGTTCGCTTCATTGTTACGCAATGAAATGAATTTTCCACATCTGAATTGTGGTGGAGTTTGCATAAGTTTGTTGGGCACACTCCTGAAGTTCTAGATCATCCTATATTCATGATAAAAATGATGTCAAAAAAGATTCACTTGGAAATGTGGTCGAGTTTAGTTGAGGATCACTTTGTGCGATACTAATAATCAAAGCTTGTGATTTTCGTAAGAAGTTGTGTGTGTGGATGTCTTTCATAGTAGTTTCATGATCTGAGTTTCTGTTGGATCATCCGTAGCTTATAAGAGTAGAATTACCTAACATATCTATACTTCCAAGCATAATTTCATCTAATTCTGATGCATAATTATTGTAAGTGTATGTTTGGCAACCCAATATCAAGCCATGGAATTGGAAGAGATTTTTGTTTTTCCAATACCAACAACCCGTAAGTGCTCTCTTCGTTTGCAAGAGTAATGTTTCCGTTCCATGCCATTTGAATTACCAAGAACTGAAATTTACTCTGAAATTACGTGGAATGGAAATGTTAATTCTTAGTTAGCAGAAAAGCATCAAGAGTAGTTCTGTAAGAAGCATTTTTGATTTATGCCCACGACTCGTGGCCCACAAGCAATTTAACTTGGGAGAGCCTCCATGGGTTAGTCCCGAAGAAAATAATACGAGACTCATTTAAGTTGTTTCTCATGAAAGTATTGAACGAATTCTGAAGATAGTCATGAGTTTTAGTACACATATATGGATGAATATTGATGTTATTTTGGTCAACCTTCAGCCTGCCTCCTCAATAGCTTGATGTAGTTGGAAAAGAGATCTGTGAATAAAGTCAGTGAAGTATAATTCTTACTAAGCAATAAAAAATTAATTGAGCTGTTAGTTTACGTTAATCACCACCAAAACGTGTGTCGTGTTTGTTGAGAATTGAGATTTTTCCAACTTCCGTATGCGGGTCAATGAGTGTCATGTCAAAGACATGACAAAACTTTTGTACCCAAATCAAAGATTGCCGTGACGAAATCTTATAATATTACTTTAATGTTATGTGCTTCTGTTAATGAAGTTGAGATTGATAGTTTTGAAATATGATCAACTAGATATTATAGTTATATAAAGATTGTGTTTTTAGTTTTTCTCGACGTTGATAGTGATTTTGATCTTTTTGCTAGGCACGCTTGACTACTCGTGCACTGAAGCCCCTCCCCCTGCTCAAGTAAAAGAGAAGCGAGCTAATGACTCATCGATCTTTGATCGTAATCGCCTTTAAAACTTACCATCTTGAAAATTTTAATTCAGTTTTAGGTTGCATTGCAAAACATCACTATTTTTCCGTTCTTGTGTTTCTCTTCCAGCATGCTATTGGACCGATTGTGGTGGAGGAAAATGCAATAAGACATCAATGTTCACTCACCAGTGCGATTGTGATGAGGGATACAATAATCTGCTGAACATTACGATTTTTCCATGCTTCAAGCAATGTAATACGCACACACACACACACACACCCTTATTAAATAAATATTAATATTTTAACACATTTAATGGAAAAATATAAACTGAATTGTGATATTCTTTTTAGGCTCAATTGGTATGGATTGCAAGAACTTTGGACTTCCTGTAATGAACAGATCAACGTCGTCTTCAACTCCTGGTGCGTCTCAGGATTCTTCAAACCAAGGTAAATACTCGTATATATTTTCTCTTCTAGTCCATTTGATCTCAAGTGCTGGCGTAATTTAATCTCGTCTATTTTCAGATAGCTCAATGCTTAGAGCTAAGTCAAATTGGTGGATCATGGCTTCAATCATCTGGGGTCTGACTTTTATTTCTTGGGATTTATTTTCTCATTGAAGATGTTCAAGATTGTTATTGCGACTTGATGATTCTATCATGTAGATAAACAAACGGTGATTCTTGCTCGTTACATAGAGATAGGATTATATATGTAGTACTATATCGGTTCTAAAATAACTGTTCATTTTTATTTTTTATTAAAAATAAAAATGGACATTTATTTAAGACGGAGGGAGTATATTTTTGTTTATAAAAGATAGTATAATCTAGTAGAACAGTTTCCAGAGTTTGCATTTGCTGTTTTATTTAGCTATTGTGTAAAAAATTGCAGTTATTGTTCAGGTAAAATTTAGTTGTCATTACCTTGCCGGCAATTCCCCAACGTACGGGGCACCCAACTATCCACAATCGGCGGCATACAGCTCCCGTCAGGTCTTTCCCTTGCAATTTGCAATGTAGAAAGGACACAAACTGACAAAATAAAAACGCTCCGCCTACATGTAGACTTATCCGGTCGAACTGGACCGCCGGCCCACGGTTGAAAATCGGTGATCCACGATTTGATGACTGGGCGGTTGAAATCGAATCGTCGATTTACGGTTTACAGTTCCTATTTTCTATTGTCGCTCCGGTCCTATTGCTGGTTTTTGACAGATTTTTTTTTTTTTTTAATTGGTTTTTTGTTGGACTATTTTTTCTTGTAAATATTTCGAATGCAATTTTTTCATCACATTTTTTTAAGTAATTAAGGATTACATTTTTTTAAGTAATTAAGGATTTAAGGGGTAAGTAAGACTCGAGTTGTGAGACAAAAATATTTTGGAAAAAAAGGGACAATACCCTTTTAATTTTATTAATATTAAGTAAACTTACATTGAGCTTAGAGGAGGACTATCAACCTTACCCTTTTATAATTATGGGGGACATTTAGGAGTCTTTATCTCAAAATTAAATTCACAAACCAACTTTGTTGATATGAAGTCTATTCAAGTGATCGACCAACTTTCCATATCCGTCACCTTTTACAAAAAAAATTTTTTTTGTTCCACGAAACAATGAAGTTCACCTCGCTACCGACAACTGGCTCCTTGACGAAATGAACCATCATTATGTCAATAGGAGTTTGTCCCCGACCATGTGCACCACCTCCATCTTGGTTGACAGACATTGAGATTGAAAGATAGTTTGAGACTTTGAAAGTGGTAAAAGAGTAGAAAGGAGATAACGAGTGCTAATAATATTATAATGGTAGGGGGGAAAATTGGGTGAGGGAGCGTCCATTTGTAGGTGTTAATCAAATTTCGTCAATTTTGCTAATTTCAATTGTTTTTTTAAGCAAACAAAATAGCAAATTTATTAATAAAGTTTAATAAGATGGCGCTCCACAGCAGTCGAAGGCTCATCCCAAAGATGAAGATTTCTATGGAGACGTACGATCGTCAATAAACTGTCCACTACACTAAAACAGCCTGATACAGCTCGTTTAGCAATGTCAAATCCTAAACCGAATATCCAAACAAAGTCTTTTTAAGCAACAACTTGTAACACCCAAACACGTCTCCAAGCAAGACTTGAACACGGCACAATATTGGCCTTCAAAAAAATCACACACGAATAAAATTAGCGTTAAAAACATGACAAAATAATGTATTTGAATAAGCAAGAGGTGTCTAACCAAACATCCCAAGCATTGGTATAATAATAAATACAAACAGTACACAACGGCTCTCACACTGAGAGAATACAAAGTCTATCGACATACTCCCTCCGTCCCATAAAATTTTATCCATTTTGCTATTTTGGGCGTCCCACTTTAAAGTCTCACTTTCCTAAAAATGAAACTTTTTAGTACTTCTTTATTCATGGGACTCACTTGTTATACTCACAACAACTATCCACTTACTATTCTCTATCACACTTTTTCTCTCCTACCCACTCACAACTCCTACTTTAATAACATTATATATATTCACTCCTTATTTTCCATTCTCAACAACAGTAAATGGGTAAGGTAATGTGGAACGGAGGGAGTATGAGAGAAGGCACAGGCTCTCAACAAAGGGGAGTAAACAAACAATATAACAAGAAGTAACACAGATTTTAAGATCTACAAAATTGTAGATACCAAATTATTTTTGTAGAGAGACAATTGACTGACGCTGAAACGTTGCCAAATATCTGTATTGCAAGGAACAAATCTCCGCTCTTTGAAATTCATAAAAGTTGTCGGTTGCGCAAATCAAATTATTGTCAAAAACAAGAAATCTCTCCTAATTTAAAAATTAATTATTGGTTACATCAATGATTAATAGTTAAATTAGGAGGTTTGACAAAATCAAACAAAGAAGATGAACAAATCGATCTGATGATGACGATTATGTGAGGAAAGGAAAAAGAGAAAGCAGAGGTGAGAAAAAGGTAGTATGAAAAAGAGAGCGGAAGATATTATACATTTGATAAGTCAAGCGTTCGATAAAAATCTGGTCTCACATTAATTTTTCGTAGGTTTAGATTCTATCCCTCCTAAATAAAGATATCTCAATTTTTTTTTTTTTTTGAAAAATATACCCTTTTAACAAAAATTAAGAAACTAACCCATTGGTGGCACTATGCAACCTTTGGAATCTCTGTTTTCTATCATTAGACCATTTACAATGGTTGTTTAAAATGGTGTTGGCAACAAAATTTTTTTGTTTTTCGTTAACAATGGTTGTTTAAAAGGGTGTTGAAAGTGGGAGATTGTTGGGAGTTTTAAACATTGTTGAGAGCAAAGGAGGGGATTTTGATTGGGCCATGCCACTTGGATATGGAGGGGCTGTGTTTGGCGTGAGTCCGTGACACCACCCAGATTTTTCTTTTTTTTTCAATATAATTAATTCATAATAAATTATTTTATTATATCAAAATTCATAATTTTTTTTCTCTATAAATAAAACTTTTTTTCATTTTATTTGGACACAGAAAAAAAAATACTATTTTTTCAATATAAATTAATTATATTGAAAAATAAAGAAAATAAAATAAATTAAGTATGAAGTATAAAGTATTTTTTTAATTATAAATGATAATAATAATTACTATTTTACTAATTATCAAAATAAAGAATATAAAGTGAGGATATATGATGATGAGTTGGAAGAGTGTTGAATTTTGTTTAAACAAACCATTGTAGGGACTTTTGTTGAATAGGGTGTTGAATGGTTAGGTGGTAGAGAGAGAAGATGATGTGGAGAATTAAAGTGGGTGTTGAGAGGAACTTTTTATTTTTTTCATTATAGATGGTCTTATAAGTAGAGTTGTGAAAAAAAAACAGTGGAATCGGAATGGAACAATTAAATCGGATCTGACTAATGAAAACCAAATCGAATCAATTGTATTGTTCTGGTTTTGATTCCAAATTTCTATGAAATTGATTATTTCGCTTGATTCTGATTTTGTAAAAATATACATGGTCCTGACTAGACCAGACCGTACTGTACCGATTATTTATATATTATATATAATATATGTATATATATTCTTATTTCTTCTTTTTGATGATGAAAATTTAAACATGTATCAGCGTTTAAAAGTGATAAAACAGTTTTAATAAGAAAGCAACATGTATTTGTAGCTTTTAATTTTAATTTTTTCTATGTTATGATTAAGTTAGATTAACAATTATTTAAGGTTTAATGTTCTATGTTGTGCTTTGAAATATTAAATATTTGTGAGCAATTTGTTTAGTTTATTTTTTTTTGTTGGCAGAACTAATTAAAAATTTAATTGTCGCATGTTTTTTTAAGTATTGTAGATTGTAATTTGTAAAATTGACGGGATTAGATCGGATCGGACCATTGGAACTTGACCAATGAAACTGGTCCTATAAGGTATTGATATGATCCTGATCCTAAATTTATACAGGCCCGATATTGATTTTCTAATATTTTAACAATACATAATCAATCCAGACCGTGAACATTCCTAATAAAGGTACAGTCAATTATTCCCAAATAAGAAGTGGATTTGATTAAAGTTAATGATGTAAATGAAAATATATTATTAAAATATTTAAATAAACAATCAAAATTATATTTTGCAACGGCAACCTAGATATGCCACGTACTACTTAATTTTAATCGATTAATACAACATAGTTACTAGTTCTGAAATTATGTTATGAATTTTTGATAAAAATATCAAATAATACATTATTTTCAAATAACACATTATCTGATACTTTTATCAAAAGTACGTAAAATAATTCCAATTTTTGCATTTAATGATTGTCAATTTGTCAATTAATAAATGCAAAATTAGGGATTCACTTTTAGATTATTATTTTTTTTGTTCAAATTTTGGTTTTAAATATTTTGGGATTTGATTACTCTTGAGAAATGTCTAACCTTCGAAACCTTCTTTGAATTTTTATTTTTTAATAAAATCAAATCAAATCAAACTGTTTTTTTCACAATTGAACTCATCTTCAATTGAAATGTCTTCTCTCCTTGTTGAGAGACTTAGTCATTCTTTTCTTTTTAGAGGCTTAATCATTCTCTCCTTGTTTGAGAGCCTTAGTCTTCTCTCCTTGTTGAGAGCCTTCATATTTTGTGAATTGATTTTTCTTGATCTTCATTTGTTCAATCTTGCAATGCTTGGGAATCTCGATTGACGATTTATTGCTATCTCGGAGGCCTTAGGCCCTTAGTTTGTCATGTTCTCAACACTAAATAATTCAATGAGAAATTTTGTGAACGCCATTTTAAGGCAGTGTCCAAGCTACACTTGGAATGACATCTGTACGTCTCAGGATGTTGTTAAGACATGTATAAGATGGAAGATTGTGATTTGCTATGATATTCTAATATTGTATGTATTTCAAAATATCAATGTAATGTTTGACATTTTATCTCGGTTGTAAAATTGCACAATATTAATCGGGTTGAACTTTCGGCGTTTGTAGAGAGCCTACTCATATTATCATGCATATGCATTTAATATAATGTTTGCTTGATTAAAAATAACTAACAAATACTATGTTACATTAATTGATAGATTTAGAGTGATATATAGTATTGTTCAGTAATTGATATCAATAATGATTGTGACCAAACAAGTTCAAACCATTAGACATGAGAAAATATTCCTTTCGTTTCAAAATAAGGCTTCTTGTTTGATTTTACAAGAAAATTAAGAACAAGCAAATTTTGTCGGTATGAAAAATAAAATAGAAAAGAGAAACTGGGTATGAAGTTTTTGTTATAAGAATGAAAAGTGTGTCTCATTATCCATTTTATGTAATAAAATAAGGGCGTATTGCAATTTGTTAACCCAAGTTTTACACACAGTTGCAATACCCTACCCGAGTTTTAAAACGTGTCAATCTGATTTATAAGTTTGTCATTTTGTTGCAATTAGGTGTAAAAACTAATAAATCGTTAAATTTTTGCCGAAATGGAACACATATGTAAAACATGATTTATTAAAGGGTATTTTGGTCATTTCCTTAGGCAATGTTATGATTTTTCCAAATTAATTCGAAAAAAACCCTCCCCCTCCCATACTTCACCTTTCCTCTGCCCCACCACCACTTCACCGTACCTCCGCCCCCAACACCATTTAACTATACCATGGCACCACACCATCATGGCACCACTAGCACCACTACTAGCAAAACCACTACTAACACCGCCATTACCACCAAGAAGCCACTATAACACTACCACCATGAAACCACCACCGCTATCATAAGCCACCGCTAAAAACCAAATCAAACACCAACTTAAGTCTTTGACATGGGGTTCTTCCTATTGAAGTTGTTAAATAAAAACGACCGATTTGAACTACAAATTAGGGATTGACATGGTGTTTTTTCAAACCTATAAAATTGCCAACCCACTGAAAGTATTAGATTCAAAGCACGAGGGAGATAAACTCCTTTGGCCAATATAAAGGGCAAAACCAAGGCCCTGCCACTAATGACCCTCTTCCGGTAAAACCTTCTCCAAATCATCTCCTTTTATTCCCAATAATTTTGAAGAGAAATAGGTGGATTGAAGAGAAATGAGTCCAATAATTTGGGGCCAATCGACATTTTAACCCTCTGTACTATGATTTAACTTCAATTTTAACCCACCTTGTATTGCTTTATCAGTTTTAACCTATGTACTTCAAATACGCATATGTTTTTACCCGTCACACAAACTCCGTCAGAAAATGTTACAAAACTTTTGAGTGGATCACCTAAAAGTATACCGTTATGTTATTTGTCATTGTAAATATATATTTTACGTTTGCGTTCTGAACAAGATACCCAACTATCGGGGAAAAAAGAATGAATTTAATATTAACATTTGACAGTACTTAGATTTGTGAGAAACAAAAAATTCTCATATTTCAGATGCTACACCCCCCTCCCCCTCCCCACACACACAATGCTTGCAACCTTTATCATCACACAGAAAATGCTACTCTTGAGTCGGGTGATGGTTAACCAAGTACAATACGAGAACTAATAATCAAAATAGGAAACAGCCTAGTGCCAATATACTAGCTTTTGAGTACTAGTCAGAGAAATTTATGAAATCAAATAATTTCAAATTTCTGGCCCTCAGCTGTACTATAGAATCTCATCAGTCATCAAAGGTGGAAGAAATATAGGTGCAATTCCAAAAAATTAGCATCTTCTGGCCATGACCAACAAACTTTCCTTTAGTCCTGCAACTAGCAAGCTCAAATCCTGTACTACTCTCCAACCCTTGTAAAATGTCAATATAGAATCTACAGTATATTCCATCGAAATTAATTGGAGGTGCCAATATTCTGTCTCCTAGGACACCTCCGTGACTGTGTTTATCTTTTATAGAATTGTATATTAGCACCAGTCAACCATCTACCAAAGCATTCATTAACATAATTTAACTATCTCAAGATCCTACTCCACAATGCATATGGGAACTGAAAAAGTGAAACATTCAATCTATCGTCTTCTTTTGATCTATTTGTCTTCATTTTCTGGAGTTGACCTTCGCCAACATGTGCATCGGCTTGTGCTAAGACAACTATTTCGGGTAAAACTGTCCAGCCCATGAATTCATAATCTCTTTTATCTTTGAAGATGCTTGTTGTACTCCCTCCGTCCCAAAATGTTTGTCCCATTTGACTTTTTTGTTGAACTTTGACCACAAATATATGACAATTTAATTATGTTCATGAAATTCTAAAAATTCCTATTGATTCACCATTAATAATATTATCAACAACAACTTTTAAAATTTCATGAACATGATTAATCTCTCATAAATTTGTGGTCAAAGTTCAACAAAAAAGTCAAATGGGACAAACATTTTGGGACGGAGGGAGTATATAATAAGACCTGTTAATGACTGAACAAACTGCCAATGTGAGCTCGGCCCTTCCCTAGGCCCCACACATAGTTGGGGCTACGGTAACCAGGTAGCCCTTTTAGTTAGGAATTCTATAAAGTTTGGGACTTCGTCTGACAATTAGCTAAACAACCTGCTTGATAAACATCATAATCGATGACGTATCGCCCATAAGTTCAAACCTTCAAAATATCTTCTTCTAACTTCCGTAAATATCTATACCTGAAAGAACACCAAACAATAATACTTATCTCTTTCTTCTTTAATAACACAACCCTCACTTAATATCTCGCCGTTTGATTGCAAAAAATGGTATATGTAATACCCATTACGACTCTATCACCATCTCAATTGACAGTAGCTTGTCCAAGATCAAGATAACTCTCTAATGGAAACCCAAATCTTGTGTCACTGCCTTCTCAAGAAGTCATTGATTGATAGAGAGTATATTGTGCATAAAGAATGAACGCCAAACACTGTATTGCCAGCAAGGATGCAGTCTTCTGTTTTACTTGAAATTTGGAAAAAAAATGGCTGGTACACACTTATAACACAATTAGGTATTTTTGGTAAAATAGAAGACATGTTAAACCATAAACTTATTCAACTGGAATAATATAACAGACAACATGTTACAATATCAACAAACTATGCTAAGATATTCCCATCAGCATACTTCTACATTCTTTAGCCAAAACCATGCACTCATAAAACAAGACAATCCAAAACTGCCATTAGGAAGAATACTCCTAGGTTCCCGTTATTTAGTTACCAATTTACCATAGCATCAGATCATACGAATTTAAATATATTTCATCTTTAACACCAAAGACGGAATGTGCACAATACAGTCTGCTTGACAAGAGGAAATAACTCAAAATATTTAGTGAAAGAATTTTACAAACTAAAGCATTACTTTTCAGTTGGCTGTGTGAACTTTTTTTTCATGCAAGAGCAATATACTAACAAGAATGAAAATCGAGACAATTTATCTGTAACTGCAATGCAAGTAATCCTACAGCATATAAACCAGTTAAGAAATCAATCACAAATGCTCATTTAGTAGCTCAACCAACCTCAACAATTTTATGAGCAGTCCTCATGTCCCGTGCCAAATCCTCGTGAAACTTCAGCCTCACCAGTTCAGACTTCCTCCACTGATCATGAATCTTGTCAAGCACAGCCTTCGTAAGCCCTGCTTTGGGTACACTAATCCTCTCCCTAAGAGTCATCCCCTGTGTCCTCAACCTCCTCAATTCAACATCCTCCATAGTCAACTCAGCCAATGTAGGTGCCTTAACTGCCTTCTTCTTCATCTCTTCCACCTCTACTTCCACCATCTCCCTCTCCCATGGCAGGACAGTGGCGTCCTCCTCCTTTTTCTCACTCAAAATCATGTCCGGCCGAACCCAATCCCTAGCCAACAAGTCACCCAATTTCTCATCCCCAGTCAACGGCATTGCCGAATTGGAACCCACATTCAATTCACCGTCATCTTGCTCATCTTCATCGCCGGAACCCAAACCTAGGTCCCGCAACCGGAGCACAATCCGTTCAATAGCAGTAGTCCTCGTGGGTCCCTCCGGCTGTCTAGGCTGATGCTTCGAAACAAGGCGCTTCGAATTGGAATTGGAAATGAGTTTTTGAGATGGGGAGGCTGATGAGGAGGGTGCCCACTTGTTGAGTCAAGGCGAGGAAGTGGAATTGGAAGTGGGTTTTGATTGGGAGGGCGTGGGTTTCGAACTGTCATCGGTTTTGTGGGTTTCGCCGGTGGTGGTGGAGGAGAAGGGTTTAAGGAGCGGGTAAAAAGAGGGTTTAGAAGAGAAAAAGAAGGAAGATGGAGGTGAATGTGAGAGAGAATTGCGAAATGGAATTTGTTCAGTCAATTTCATTGTTGTGGATAACGCCATTGTTGGGAATTCAGTTAAGCTTTTCTTTGTCAGTTCTTGTTCATGAATGGCGTCTTTGTCTTTGTTTTTCCGGTTTGGGGTTGGGAGGAGGATGACGATAAGATTATTTGTTTTCTCATTATTCTAGATATATTTATTTATTCCTGTCCTAACAGCCTTATATGTAAATGAGTCTCATTCATTTATTGGCTCCCTTAGCGAAAAATGTTTTTTTAAAAATGAAAATATTTTAAAAAAAATGAGATAAACAAGTTTTCAATTGTTTGATAAGAAAAATATTTTTTGAAAAATGTTCAATTGATTTGACTACAAATTCACCCATTCCAACCACCACCACCACCACCCCCCCCGGTTGAGTAAAAAAAAATAATCATTATTTTTTTTTGAATTTAACTGAAAACTGTTTTTCGAAAAATGATTAATTTGTTTTTACCCAACAAGGGTGGGGGTAGGGGAGGGGGAGGGGGGTGGGTGGTTGAGGGGTAGGGTGGCAGGGGTGGTGAGTGGAGTGGGGGAGGAGTTGTTAAAAATAAATTTAAAATGATTAATTTTTTTTTTGACTCGACGAGGATGGGGGTGGGGTGGCAGGGGGTGGTGAGTGGATTGGGG
This sequence comes from Adenophora triphylla var. japonica, assembly GCA_022495995.1. Taxonomy (NCBI): domain Eukaryota; kingdom Viridiplantae; phylum Streptophyta; class Magnoliopsida; order Asterales; family Campanulaceae; genus Adenophora; species Adenophora triphylla. The sequence goes on from JAFEMH010003150.1 coordinate 97,835, forward strand.
TGGGGTTGTGTGGCAGGGGGTGGTGATGGAGATGGGGATGGGATTGGGGTGATTGATGTGGGGTGGGTAACGTGTGTATGTGAGGGTGTTATCATTTTTCAAAAAACATTTTACTTAGGAAAAATTCGTAAATCATTTTACTTAGAAAAGTGGGGAAAATATTTTTCAGGAAACATTTTCTCCATTTTTCGATGCTAAACAAAAATCGAAAAATGGAAAAAATGTTTTTCGAAAAACATTTTCCCCCAATGATTTATATTCATGCTTCTCTTACATGTCATTTCAATTCTCTTCTTATTAGTCTTAATGCTTGCAATTAGGGAGATGTCCTTAGTTATACAACCTTAGTTGATCAAGTGAACAACATTGATTAGTGGAACTCTAAGAATTGAACTAGGTCAATAAATCACGAAAAGTAATTTAAAGACCTAGGAATGATCCTTTAGTGGAAAATACATGAGATTGATAGACTTAATGGATTTTGATTTATACGGTACCCTCGAAAGGTGAGTCAGATTTTCCGCGTGACAAACGGGATTACACTAAGTCGGACCCTCGAGAGAAAGGCCGGTAAGTTTAAAATACATGTGCTAGTTAGCACAACTTAGCGTATCATCCTTGACTTGGCACTTTCATCTTGAAACAATTTCTTTATATTATTCTTAAATTGCCTGCAAATATAAAGACGTTCATATTTGTGGAACCCCAGTTAATCGAGAGAAGGACCTAGCGGAGAATCTCGATTGACGGAATCATATAAAGAAACTAGGTTCCATTGATCACGAGAGTAGTTCAACGGCCTAGGGGTGTTCTTTGAATGGAAAGTACATTGACTTTCGATCTTAATGGATTCTTACTAATTGTAGTCAGCTAGAGTTAAGCCGGAATGCCCGTTTATGACAGGGCGAGAGCACCATAAACGGAAATCTCAAACAGATAGGACATAATTAGTGAAGGATACAACGCTACTGTCTTAACCAGAAGTAGTGTAAGCCTAATGTACCATCCTTGTTATTTTGATAAAAGCCTTTATCTAAAGCATATTTATTTGTTTTCAATCCCGAGAATACTATCATTATATGTTAGAGTAGTTTTTGTATCTTCCTAGTATTTTCTCAACAAATTCTTATCTCCCCCAATTATTTTATCTATATATTTATATAAAGACAAATATCATCCCAAAGTTAACCCTGTCTCTGTGGGATCGACTCGTACTTGCACCCGCTATATTGCAAAAGCCCGTGTGCTTGCGAAATTTAAATAAATCGTTAGGTTTCGACCGAACATTTGGCAACTCTGCTGGGGACTTATAAATTTAAAGTGACTTAGACTTGTGTTAATAAGAGGGGTTTTCAAATAAAAATTGTTTTTTTTATTCAGTTCAGGCTAGTCTCGCACGAGACAACTCTTTGTCCTGCACGAGACAAAGCTTCGGTATCCTGTTTGTTTTCTGGTTTTCCTTGTTCGTCTCTAGATCTGAGATATGATTCAAACATGTAAGGGGGATTTCAGATTACATTATTTGCAGGGTTCTTTCATCTTAAGGCCTTTCTTAAGATATAGAACTCGAAACCGTTTTTTGTTTAAATAATAGATTATTATTTATAACTGCGTGTGATTGGGTTTTTAATTAAAGTCCGGTCCATTGGGGATTTGGGAGTTGTAATAGATTTATTATCTCCCTTTCTCTTTAAGTGGAACTACGATGGCCTGAGTCTTCCGAATTTGGGAGAAACGTAGGCAACCAATTGGTGCGGCCATTATCTGTTTTCTTTACTTTTCAAAAAAAAAAATCTCTATTTTATCTATCACCTAGATTGACTCTCACACACGCGCACTCATGCTATATCTATCATTGCACTATATACCCCGATTAACCCGGGACCCACACTAAGGACGGATGACGGTAACCACCTAGTTACCGGTCTCTCCGAAGTTGGATCATCCCACTCCACGTATTCAATCCACCAAGATTGTCATATCGCGGGGAGCCTAGCCTTCCAGTCCTGCATCGCCACATATCATATAGATTGCCTTTTTAGGATCACTCCGTGACCGGTCGGTTTTGACTCGGTGGTCTTTCTTGTTTTTGACCAAAATAAAGCCATGTAAAATTGATCATAAAGAAGGACTCGAAAAAGTCCCTTTGGAAAAGTCCCTTCGGAATGACCCTTTCGGAAGTTGTCCCTTCAAAGAAAAATCCTTCAAAAAATCTTACATGGCTTTATTTTACAAAAATCAGATTGATTACTTAGTCGTTAGGTTTGGATAAAGACCTTAGAAACCCCCTCAAAATGGATTTTTCGTTCTGACCAAAAATTAGGGTTAACAAAAAATCGACTTTCCGTGTGGTTGTCTCGCTCGAGACAGCCTGTCCTGCGCGGGACAATGTCCTCGTTTGCTGTGCTGAGCCTGAACCATTTAAGCCTTCTTCTGACTCGTTGGGGCAAGATCAGATCCTGACTCAATCTTTGCATCTTCTCTGTCAGTTTTTCGAAGCTAATCAAACCTCAAGACTCCCAACACAATGTCTACAGAAAAGTACTTCGTCACCAAGAAGGACCTTGAAGAGGAAGATCTGCGAGAAATGACCAAGTCTCTCATCACCGAAATGGAGCATTTGGAAGGATGGAGGGAAGCCTTCGATGTACCCACCACCCGGATTGCTAGGGATTTCTGGAGGATGGAAAGTGACTCTGACAGTGGGCGATCATTCGTTCAAGAAGAGCTAGGTGACATCAAAGCTCAACTTGCCAAGGCCTTACGACAAATTGAAGACAATGATGCATGGCATAACCTGGAAGAGTCCATCCAAGCTAACAAAACAAGCATGCTGATTGATGAGCTCGAGGAGGTCAAAGGCGAGCTTGAGGCTATGACTCAAAAGTGCAACGCCCTCGAAACCCATATTGAAGACGACATCGATGAGAGGGTCAAGTATTGCATCAATACCCTTTACCGTTATCTCAAAGAACAAATGGAGGAATAATACCGCTCCCGACACAACACCTTTGTGCAACACTATGAGAACCACATTCAAGACTTCCATAATCAAGTGGCTAAACAAAGGAAAGGAAGGACTTACACTGACATTGGGAGGATCTCTCTCGGTTATCTCTTCAGAAGCCTTAACAAAGATGGGAAACTAAAGCCAATGGAGGGTTACCTGCCTAAAAGAGAAGATCGAGCTCCAAGCCTTTACTGCTACTACCACCAGTGCCATGGCCACCATATCGATGATTGCTCGAACCTGAAGGACGCAGTCCAAGACCTTATTGACAACGATGTCATCAGAGTTTGTCCTAGCGGTGGCATAGTGTGGAAGAGTTAGAAGAGCTTTTTTCTTTACTTTTCAATCATTTTCCCTTTTCTTGCAAGAAAAACAATTAGTAGTCTAGTTTCATTTTGGGTACTACTTGCCTAAGATCCTCATTTGTGGGCAAGAGTATCAAGTTCATTTTCAATAATAGTTTAGTCGGTATCTTTTCTTTTTAACACTTCTGATTACTTATTTAGTGATTTTGAGATTGAGAAAGATAGTACCGTAAATGTCATCGAGACTTGCAACGAAAATGACTACTCTAAGGAACTTTGGTTTTCCGAAACCTTCCTGTTTGGAGAATGATGCAAGCAAAAGGGTACTTTCCTGGCTTGGGACTTGGCAAACACTTGCAAGGGGTAATAGAGCCACCTCTTGTTCCCCCACCGCACACAAAACATGGCCTAGGATACATCATTTCCATCCACGATGAAAGTGGTGAAAAAGAGTGTGACTTCACTCAGATCAAGTGGGAAGGGACTGCCCACAGAAGTAGCAATAACCCAAAGACTAAGGGTTGCAACCTCGAACCATACAGAAAGATGCTCAACGACTACTTCGTTCGAGAAGGGGAAGACATCTCATACTTTATCTTTTCAGAACAATGGACTGACGATAAAGGCAAGCGCCATCCGGGCTTTGAAATATTTAAAGACTGCGATGCCTCTTTAGATGAAATAGAACCCGTCCCACTAATCCTTAAAGATTCGTGGGGCATGAAAGCCGAAGTGACTAGCGAATGGGACTTTGTGTTGGGAGAAGACATGCTGCGAAAATTCGAGAACATGTACAAGCTAGAAGATAGCCAGATTCATCCAATATCCAAGGGGGACGCTCCAACTATTGATTATACGAAGCTAATCCAGAAATGTGACGAGCCAATTCTAAACTGGGACGTCACCGGGGGACCAGTTGTTGATGAAGACTTCATGATCAAAGAGCTTGGTTATACTCCCCATCCCCGCATGAAGATAGGCCCTATAGCTTTCACTTCAGGGTCAGGCTCCGCCTCTGATGAACTAACTCAAGAGGAAATTGAGGCGGTGGCAGAGCATGTATTCCCCTACTTTCTTAATGAAAACTTTGATCTTTCCGAATACCCTGAGATTGCTAACATCGTGAATGATGAATTAACTAATAGTAATGAATATAACGAACAAGATAATAATGAATCATATGATGAGATAGATCAAGAAAACAAACAAAATTTAAAAGAATTAGCAAAGCACGTAGGTCGTTGTGGAAATAATGGCCCTGTTGACAATGAGGAAATGCAAACGGTTAACCTCGGGACAGGAGAAGACCCCAGAGAAACCAAGATCGGCAGCTTCTTCAAGGGGGAAGCCAGAGAAACCTTAACGCAACTCCTCAGAGAATATATCAACGTCTTCGCTTAGTCCTACAAAGATATGCCAGGGTTAAATCAGTTGATCGTAGAGCACAAGATACCGCTGCTACCTAACGCCAAACCATTCAAACAAAAACTGCGCAGAATTAAGCCTGAATGGTCAATGCAAGTAAAAGAGGAGATCATGAAACTCCTGAACGTAGGGTTCATCAAGGTGATCGAATATCCGGAATGGCTAGCCAACACAGTGCAAGTGGCCAAATCAAATGGGAAAATACGAGTCTGTGTCGACTTCAGAGACTTGAACAAGGCATCCCCTAAAGATGACTTTCCGCTACCAAACATAGACATGCTGGTCGATGCTACAGCGACTTTTGAAGTTCGCTCATTTGTGGATGGTTTCGCAGGGTATAATCAAATTCTCATGGCAGAGGAAGACCAACACAAAACAACAATCACCACACCTTGGGGGAAGTTCTGCTATACGGTCATGCCGTTTGGTCTGAAGAACGCCAGGGCCACTTATTAGAGAGCAGTCATGACACTTTTCCATGACATGATCCACAAAGAAATAGAGGTATACGTGGACGACATGATTATCCACTCCAAGGGGACAAATGGTCAGCACTTCAGAGATCTCAGGAAATTCTTCAAACGACTGAGACAACACAAGATGAGACTAAACCCCGCAAAATGCTCATTTGGGGTGGTCAAAGGAAAAGTCTTGGGATACATGGTCACCGAACGTGGCATAGAAGCAGACCCCGCCAAGATAAAGGCCATCATAGACATGCCTCCGCCTAGAACACAGAAAGAAGTGAAGGGATTCATGGGCAGACTCCAATACATCAGTCGATTCATCAATCAACTGACTACAATGTGAGATCCTATCTTCAAACTACTTAAGAATAGCGCACCACAAGTATGGATCGAGGAATGCCAAGAGGCATTCGAGGAAGTTAAGCACTACTTGACTTCCCCACCTATCCTGGTTCCACCGTACAAGGAGAAACCCTTGAAACTATACCTCACGGTTACTCACAATGTACTAGGGGCTATGCTTGCTCAAGAATAGCCAGCTTTGCACACAGAAAATGCAATATACTTTGTCAGCCGTCGATCCAAGGCAGTGAAGTCAACTACTCTCTGCTCGAAAAGTCTTGTGTTGCTCTCGTCTGGGTAACACAGAGACTAAAACACTACATGGAAGCCTTTCCAGTTCTTCTCATCGCGCGAATGGATCCTCTGAAGTACATCCTAGACAAATCAGATTTGTCTTCGTGCCTAGCCAAGTGGTATTTCATGATCGCGGGGTATGATATCACTTACGTCACTCAGAAATCCGTCAGGGGCAGTGTATTCACAAATCAGTTAGCCGAATTTCCTTGCGATGAAGTGAAGGGGGAAGACCCGCAATTCCCTGATGAGGACATCATGAGTGTAGAGGACGAAAATAAGTGGCAATTATTTTCAATGGCGCAGCCAATAAGAAAGGTTATGGCATCAAAATGCTATTGGTAGATCCCGACGATATCTATACTCCGCTTGAAATACGTCTCGACTTTGACGCCACTAATAACACTGCCGAATACGAAGCTTGTATAGCAGGACTCGAAGCAGCCCTAGAACGCAACGTGACCGAACTCGAAGTATTTGGGGACTCCCAGTTGATCATCAATCAGACACGGAAGAAGTGGAGGATCCAAGATCCTACCCTTCAAAGATACAATGCCCACCTCCAAGAGTTGGTGCAACAATTCCAAGATGTCTCATTCCACTACCTCCCTAGAGACAAAAATTGGTTTGCAGATGCGTTGGCTACACACCAATGATTAATATATTCATTATTCATTATATGTCATATCTTATCATTCTCAGTCTCACTTTGAATGAAAATACCAATGATTAATATATTAATTATTCATTATATGTCATATCTTATCCGTCTCACTCTCACTTTGAACACCAATGATTAATATACTCATTATTCATGCTTCCTTAGTCGAAATCCCTGCAGGAAAGGTAGTAAAACCCTTCAAAGTAACTCGGCGAGCAACTCTTGCCTACTGCGCCATCATAGACCTCCATGACTGCAAAGACAAGTGGTTATCCGAATGCACCACCATTGAAGACTCCGAAAAGTAACCATGGTACTATGACATTTGGCATTTCATTCTAGATGGAGCCGTCCCACCTGAAGCCGACAAGAAAACTCAAGTCGCCCTTAAAAGACTGGCAACCAATTACGTCATCATTTCTGACCGTCTATTCAAAAAATATTCCCAGAGGAACCTCCTTTGCGCCACCGAAGAAGAGGCCCATGAAATAATGGACCATATTCATCAAGGGGTGTGCGGAACCCATATGAGCAGAAACATGCTTGCCAAAAAGATCATCAGGCAAGGGTACTTTTGGCTAACCATGAAAGCCGACTGTACCAACATGGTCAAGAAATGCCATAAGTGCCAGATACACGCCAACCTTCAGCATGCATCGCCTTCCTTGCTGTACTCAATGACGTCCCCTTGGCCATTCTCAGCATGGGGCATAGATGTGATTGGAAAGGTTACACCTACAGGAACCAACGGGCACTATTTTGTCCTAGTAGCCATCGACTATTTCACTAAATGGATCAAGGCCGCCTCCTACAAAGTCTTGAATGCCAAAAAGGTAGCAGAATTTATCAAGCACAACATCATTTGCTTATATGGGGTGCCACAAGAAATGATCTCCGATAATGGCTCCCACTTTGAGAAAGAAACCGATCGTCTCTTGATAGAGCACAAAATTGTAAGGCACAAGTCTTCTCCCTACAGGCCTCAGACGAATGGAGCAGTTGAAGCCGCAAATAAAATGATTGAAACCATCATCAAGAAAATGGTAGTCACTGGGAAAGATTGGCCCGACAAGCTACTCTTCGCACTTTGGGGATACCGCACTTCAGTCCAGACAGCTACAGGTGAAACCCCATATGCCCTTGCATAAGGAATGGAAGTCGTCCTGCCGATAGAGCTAGAAATACCTTCACTAAGGGTTCTTCTAGAAAACCAAGTGAACGAAGTCGACTGGTTAGAAAACAGATACGAAGAACTAGCCCTCCTAGATGAAAGAAAGCTAAGAACAGCTGAGCACACTCAAGCTTACCAGAGGAGAATGGCCAGAGCTTTCAACAAAAAGGTCAAGACAAGGAACATAAGGGTCGGCGACCTGGTTCTCCGCGAACACCGTCCTGGACCTTTTAACCCTCTAGGCAAGTGGGGACCGAGATGGATAGGACCCTACATCGTAAAGAAGATATTCTCTAGGGGAGCCCTTCAGCTAGTGGACTTAGACGGAGATCAACTACCGAAGCCGGTCAACATGGAAAAGCTCAAGAAGTACTTCGAGTGACTTGGCCTCTTAAAAAGAAAAATGCTCGCTAGGTTGAAAATCCCCAAAAGGGACGACCTAGGCAAAAATTAGAGCTTGCACAAGAAAGGAAGCCCGCTCGAAAAGGCGATCTAGTCAAAATCCGGGCGTGCATTAAAAAAAAAAAGGAGGCCTTGTCTCGTGCGAGACTACTCTTCGGTCTGAAATCGAGTTTTTGTTTTTTTCTCTAAAAAATGAACTACGTTAGACCTGAGCCTCTTATTTAATTACTGTAAAAGAAGAACATAGGTAGCCTTCGGGTTCGGTCTAATCAAAAAAATAAAATCAAATCTTGTCCTTATATTAATCGAATGCATTTTATTAATGGCAAAAGGAAAATTCTAACGACAACGACTAATTTGCTAAATAAACAATCTTGAAAAAAAATACTAATGAATAAAACTAATGATCTATCAAAGGCAATCTCTTAGTACTCCCTAGGATCTAGCCTTTCATTGACTTGGTAGGGCGGCGGACATGATCTCCCCCGTCATCCCGATCTCTCTTGCGATTTGGACCCTACGCAGCATAACATCCATCAAGGTGAGTGAAAACAGATTCCGAGAGCCTCTTGAAGACATGGGGATTATCCAAAGCTTGCATCTTTCCGGGAAGACCCCTGCCTCATCTCTCGTACCAATCCCCATCAAGAAAATCTTGGGTTGGATCAGTCTGTACATTAGCAGGATCAGATTGAGCCTCGCCCCTTCTCAAAATTCTGCTCATCAGGAAGGAATCTCCTAGCAGTGAAAGCTGTAGATCATCAATCTTCTCCGCACTTGGATGACCGGTATGGAGGAACCAATCCAAGTACTTATCAGATAAGAAGACGCTTACATCAAAAGTCCGAAGGTTTGACCAACGATTTCGACTAGTTCCTTCACCCCATGCTTGAGCTAGCACCTTCGCAAACTCCAAACCAATATAGGACACTTCACGAGAGGCTCCTTCGAAAATATAAGTGTCCCGCTGTTGGCCAAACTGATGGAGCACCCGCTTGGGGAAGTAGAAAGAGGAATCTCGCAAGCCCGAAAGAACGACCCTGTCAAAACCCTTGGTATTGGCAACATACTTGTTCAACCTCCAATAAGGTGGACACCAAATAATATCTGCAGTGGTGGCCTTTGCAATCAACTTAGCCCACTCATCTATCGAAAGATCCTTGATCAGCAACTTCCTCATATGATACATAAAGGGAGAATAATCCAACGGAGGAGCTACCAACTTGAGATGCTTCCTAAGCCAAATAGTCAACAAAAGAGGACTGGCGTTGGTCTTATGCAGCTCATCAAGACCATGAAGGGTCTCACCAAGTATTAATGGAATGATGTTCCTATGACGTTTCCTAGCCTGCAGAACGATTTCCACCAATTGGGAGTCAACCAAGCCACCCCGACATGTGAACAAAACATCTCCGAAAAGAGAAAGAGCCAAGAAATTTCATTTGAAAACATGGAAGGTCCATCATCTGAATCCCCACCGAAGCGTTCAGGAAAAGAAGAGTAATCTATCCATTTCCGTTGAACCAACTTATAGCAAGTGTCAAGGGGGATCCCTAACAATTCGTTCAAAGCTTCTGAATGATTCCTATCGAACTTAGGAACATCAATTTCACCAGTCAAGGGCATATCCAAGATAGTAGTGAATTCCTCTACGATAAGAACTATCTCATTAAGAGAGAAATTAAAGAGATTAACGGAGGGATCCCAAAATCGAGCAGCGCCTTGCAGAAGATTCCAATCCGGTTGGAGGTTCTTCAAAGTGAAAAGGATTCTGAATCTGAATTCTGCAATAAACTTATTGCGAGATCGATTATGAAATGAGCTCACAAAATTCCTTGATGCTTGCTTGAATGCTTCAACTACACCGGGCGGCGGAGAAAAATCATCGACAATCATGGACATTGGAACAATCTCCTTGGAGGCCATGGATCACAAGGTTGGAAAAGAAGGCAAGAATTCGACCCTAACAAGATATCTCTATAGTTTGAGAGGCTGGAATAAGTCATATGGCCGGAATACTGGGTGTTTATATATCGGGAAAACTGATAGAATCCCGTTCGAAGAAGAAAAGAACTCTTCCTGAGTAGCGTGTCTCGCGCGAGACACCTTGTCCCGCGCGATACAACTCTTCGTAAAAATCAGTAGCCCTCCTGCACAAATGAATGATCTAGCCCCGACTTGATGAAGCAAGTCTCGATACCTGCAAATACAGTTCCTAATATGCAGTACAGGCTCAAAACATTGACCTAAATGGTCATTTCATTCCACCACGGAAGTCGAGAAAGTTAAAAAATTAACTAGACCTAGGATTAGGAATTAAGAAAATTTTGTTGTTGTGCTACCTACTTGCTAACAGGTACAAACAAGAAAAAATTGTCTGGGCCAACCTGGCCAATATTTATAAGTTCTCAAGAAATGAATGGGGGATAAAGGGGATCACGCCATCAAGTTTCCCGAGCTGCTAGCACCTCCATCATCATCACCACCGTTGGGGCTAACGTCCCTCATTGACCGCCTGGCTCCACAAGAAGGGGTCACTACAGAGGCTATCATTGACGCCGTTGAAGCCGCCTTATGAAACAGCCTCTCGGACAGATCCAACACCATGGCCATCAAGCCAGCCATCCTGCTAGCACTACGGTCATAATCCTCCACGGACAAGGCAACATGTTAAAAAAGGAGAGATACTCAGAGGAAGTCGGACATATACACATATATGGACGAATATAGGAAACAGTATGAACAGAAATATACCGAAGATGCATGGGGAGGGCGACGCTAACCCTCCGGAATCTGATCCGGGATCGCAATATGACCCACCATCTGCATAACTCCCATCATGTACGTGAAGCTCGGAGGACCATAATCCAGCACAAAAGGCACAGGACCCGCATACTGTAACAAAGAGCTTGGGGCTGTCGAGCCTGATGCTGAGGCGGAAGTAGAAGCTCGAGTATGAGATCGCCTACCACCCACCACGAGGGGACCCATCAAGCGAGGCAAGAACTCCTCATATGAAGCCCCTCGGACCACACAATCCGTCGCCTCATAGCCATTCACAAAATTGGCATAATCCCCGTCAGGGATAAAATGGGTAGGATGCATCGCCCTGGGCGGATCCTCCGGCACTCTCCATGGAAGTGAACCCCGGCCATGCTGAGGGAAGACTCTCTCACCTAGATACATGGTATCCCCCTCCAGCGATACCAAGATCCTCTGCACATCGGTGACGTCCCACGTACGGTAAACCTCTCGCTCCAATAAGGCCCACGGGTACAGGCCCAGATGCTCAAAATCAAAGCTATCCAGCAAGGCCCGCACCTCCTCAACGGTCAAGGTCCAGTCCTCCCCTGCCTCCTCGTCCACGGTCCGGTTGGAATGGCTCCACCTCCTGATATCCGAAAACTTGGGATTGCGATCATCCAGCTGAAACTTGTGCAACGAAAAGATGGCATACCCCATATCTTTATAAGAGAACAAAGCAGATTCAGTACAAAGCACAGACAAAACGTACATATAAACGACAAGGAAAGTCAGAAAATGTACCTCCCAAGCATAAGAATACCCTGACATGGTATCCTTGGTATGCCTACATGCCTCATCCATGGCATGATAGCAGAAATCCAGTCCGGCTGAGCCCCAGTCATAGGTCCTCACCAGGTCCAGGTCCTCCAGCAGCCTCAAAAGAGCAAGGCGGTCCATGGAGGAATGATTAGCAAAGATGGTCTTTGATAAGATATACCAGAGAGCACCCCTCACCAATCGATCCGTGTCTGCATTAGGCTTATCAACATAGTTCTCGAGCTGATCACAAAGAGGTGACAGCTCCACAGCATATCCCTTGATTTTGCTAGGGGCAAAGCCAATCCACCGTTGCCACTCAGCTGGATTCGCAGGTTTGAATCCCTCGGTCTTTAGAAGAGCAACGCCGGTGAACTCCAACCCGGTAATAGCAAGAAAATCAGTAGGGCCATCGTAGCTTCCCGAAAGCGAAGGTGGACCGTGTGGGTAGTGTCCCACCACCTCTCCCTAATGGCCTGGAGGACTTGAGGAGTTCGCCTCATCCCACAGATATTATCAACAAAAGTATAGAGCCCCGTCTGCGCCACACGAGCTCGAACCCCATTCAAATCCTTGACTTTGTCCCACAAAGCCTTGGCAAATTTTACACTCCCACGGCAGTTCTTGGTCACCCTATATGGCTGCAAAACAGAGAAAAGACAAGGGAGCAATGTCAGAAATCATCCCTAGCAAAAACTTCAAGGAAATAAAAGAAAATTTTCATTGAGGCATTTCATCAAATACTTGGCGTGCACACTAGAAAGTCATGTTCAAGGATGCATTTGGCTACCCAAATCGATCCCTCCTACAAGCCAAGACATATAGGGAACTCATACGCACGCCAATGCAACAACAAGATCCAACAAAATCAACGAGAATCAAAATATGCAACAATAGAACCAAGTTCTAGAAAAATGACCAAATGGATGAATTTGGAGATTTCAAGCAATGGGTTTAATGCAAAGCAAAGCATGAAACGAGATAAAGAAAGACATATTCTTACCAAACCCTCGCGGATAGCATGATAGATATGCGAAGGCCGATCGAACGTGAGATCATCCCGGGGATAATCCTTCCCAAGCAAATGACTCTCAAAAGTCAGACTTTTCCTTTCTTGAGCCATGGATGATGGAAGAAGGGGAGATTGAGAGATTGATTGAAGAGATAAATCAATGAACAACACGCAAGAAATCACAGAGAAAATGCCTTTGGTTCAGACTTGCAGAGAAAAGTTTGAAATGAGTGTTTTGAAATAAACATACAACTGCTGTTATATGGCCTCGACAGTGCTTGTCCCGTGCGATACAGGTTGTCCCGCGCGAGACAACTCCCCTGGAAAAGTACAAAATTGTCCTCGACAATAAGCGTCTGCGCAACGTCAAAATTCAAAATTTTGACACATTTACCCTTGGAAATGATACCCTAGCAAGGAAACATGGAAAAATCGGTACCGCAAGTCACAGAACGAGCCGAACGTGGCACGCGCATAATCGCCCGATACGGCGTCCAGTCACCTGAAATGCTTGATCCAGAGATCAAGTCATCTAGCATAATTCGGAACCCAGATAGGCAAATTATCTCTTAGTTGGTAGAAGACAGTAAACCACTCCCTCAAAAGCCCGATTCAGAGCCCAGACAGGTGAATCATCATCAAAAAGCCCGATTTAGAGCCCAAACAGGTGAATCGTCATAAAAAATCCCGATTCAGAGCCCAGATAGGTGAATCGTTATCAAAAAGCTCGATTCAGAGCCCAGATAAGTGAATCGTCATCAAAAGACTGATTCAGCGCCCCGACAGATGAATCGTCATCCCTAGCAAAAGCCCGATTCGGAGCCCAGACAGGCAAATCGTCACAAAACCAACAGGATGCAAAGAACCGGACAGTTAAGCCTTTGTTTTCTAACATATTTCCCCACAGGTTCGAAGCCCTGACAGGCGAATCTTCAGACAGACAGGTATATTCAGAATTGGGTCTTGATTTGATTCCTCAATATGAATTTGCCTTTTCAAAATAAAATCTCCTCGATTTTTCAAAATGATTTTCAAAATACCTTAAAGTAGCATTTTCGTGTTTTGGAGTCGAACTACGTTATGATCTGATTCTCTGATAGAGATACGTAGGAAGCCGTGCGGCTCGACCATCCCGATGTCCAAAATGATGTATTTTCTATCGTCGACATGACTTCTTCCATAAGACTTATCGCCGAGGGGCTCTCTAGATACCCCATTCTGAACCTATCGGAGCAAAGTAATACCACTATAAGTCTCGCCTTGAGTCAAGAGCAGAAATCCACCATTTCGTCATTTTTTGTTAAGGACTAACGACCGTTAGTTTGGACTAAACTGCATACGAAATAACGAGGGAAGGACAGAATTGTCCAGAGCAGCCTTGTCCCGCGCGAGACATGGCGTGTCTCGTGCGAGACTAAGCTTCTGCAGGGCGTGCAGAAGCCAGTTTCCTCGTCGATTTCAAACTCTCTTCTTGATAAATCTTATCAATCCAATTCTCCAATGATATTAGAGTTCTGGAACCTTCCTAGAGAGGTATCCCAATCCACCTTTACCTCTCCAACCTCCTATAAATACTTGATGATTTCTAGTATTTCAACCCCCGAAATCCCTGATCAAAAAACACCATACACACACATTTTGTGGGTTTCTCTCCCTGAAAGATTCCTACAAAATCGCCCTAAATCACCTAAAGTTTGTTTACCAACCTTGTTGATCAACAAACATCGAAGTTCGAATCAAGGATTGAGGCGAAACTCTGTCCGCATCAAGATTCAAATCTAGGATTGAGTCGAAACTCTGTCCAAATCTCTTCACAAAAAAAGGTAATCTTCCTCCTTTTCTAATTGATTATTAGAGTGATATAGCATAGTGAACCTAGGATCGGCCTAGAGCCTCTCCAAATCATGGGGATGGTCTCGAAGCAATCAATCCTATATTCCGTTTAACCTCGTTAAATTGATATTTTTACTTATTTATTTAAAATGTCTTTTTCTTTGAAAAACCACCTTTTAGCAAGATCGATCTTCAGATTGGGTGGAATGGGTGATCCTTGACCTTCCAATTTCATAACTTAAGCCCCGAACTCAAAATCTCTCAAAAATGGTTTTTTCTATATTTCCAATCAATAATATAGGTGGCGACTCTAAAAACAAAAACAAATAGTTCGGGAAAACTGAGTTTTTTCGCGCATCGCTACAGTTTGGTGACTCTGCTGGGGACTTATAAATTTAAAGTGGCTTAGACTTGTGTTAATAAGAGGGGTTTTCAAATAAAAATCATTTTTTATTCAGTTCAGGCTAGTCTCGCACGAGACAACTCTTTGTCCTGCGCGAGACAAAGGTTCGGTATCCTCTATGTTTTCTGGTTTTCCTTGTTTGTCTCTAGATCCGAGATATGATTCCAACATGTAAGGGGGATTCCAGATTACATTATTTGCAGAGTTCTTTCATCTTAAGGCCTTCCTTAAGATATAGAACTCGAAACCGTTTTTTGTTTAAATAATTGATTATTATTTATAACTGTGTGTGATTGGGTTTTTAATTAAAGTCCGGTCCATTGGAGAATCGGGTTACTGTGGCCTCTAACATGCCCCCACTATGAATAACCCAATTTGGGTTACTGTGGCCTCTAACTATGGTGACTAAGGGTGTTATGCCTCTTTGAGCGCCCTTCATCATTTTTGCTTGGACTTGGTAGTCTTGGTTTGACTCAAAATTCTGCATATACCAACAAAACCTCTCTTGGCTACCGCTCTCAACCTCCAGATTTAGGCATCAATCCACTCAGGGACCCAATAACTTGACTCTTCCATAGCTCGAGAGTTCTTATTTGGCAGCGAAAACTCTCAGTCCACCTTGCTCTCCACCATGACTATATGGTTATTCCAGCCCATGTCTTTATCGGGCAGGTCGACAAAGAATTTGGGGCCTTAGTCATGGCCGAAGTACTTATGCCAAGGTCTTCCTATCGACCACGACTTTGACGAATTTCCTGAAAAACATAAACATATGTTTCGTACCCTACGAACCTGCACAACATGGCAAAGGCCACCAGGACCCTGCAATGTTGGCTCCCAAGTGCAATAGGACGACATTCATACACTCCAGGAACTCATTGATGAACGGATCCATGGGCAGCCTAAGACCTATTTCGAACTTTCCATTGTAAAAGGCCACCTTACATGGATCCTACACCCAGAACTCCCAATTTTGAGGTTTCCTTGGGGCACTCCTGAAGTAGGTTAGCTTGTAATCCTCCTTTGACACCCCAAAATGGTCGTGGAGAGTTTTGACCCTTGAGTCACTGGCAAGGTAAAAAGTTTTTGGCTTGGAGCAGCATAAGGGATAGCTCCCCTTTTACCGCAACTAGCTACTACATCCTAGCAGAAGGCATCCACAATTATGTTAGAGTCTATGGTCGACAGTACGGCTTGCTCGACCTCATGAGTCTATTCGTTGTCCGCCATATCTACATGAGAAAGAGAAATAGGGGAATCATTCCTAGTATTAGAAGAAGACGGTCCACCTAAGGGCAACTTAGATTCCTTTGGAAAAGGATTTTTCCTAGTCAAAAAGGGCAGTTTGTTGGTTCTGATGTAGAAAATAATAAAGTGGTCTATCAGCTTGTTGAACCAACGAAAGCTAGCAACACTGGAGTCACCTACGACCATCTTTTCTCTACTCTCACCGACAGGAAAATCAATCTCACCAAATAAATACCCAAATTTCCTAAGCTTGGTAGCACACTCATCTAGGGATAACACTCTCCTAGGGCCATTCACCCTCTTATAACCCTAAGGTTCATGAAATTATAGAAATACTTTTCTCCCATCTCAAAACTCAAAACCCTAGCCATGAAGTCCCAGAACTAAAAAACTCTAAGTCAAACAAAAGAGTAAAGGGTAGCGAAATTACCTGGGCTAACCGAAATGGGTCAATCGGAACAAGAGACTGACACACGTATTTAATGGTCGGAGAAGATGAGCACTACCCGATATTTTCGCCAAAAATTGGGGGATTTGGGTTTATCTCTACTCAAATGACAAAAATTATAAAGTTTGGATAGGATTTGAAATCCTTTATTCATACATCTTGCCGTGAATCCGAATAGTTTTGGCAAAACAGTTCTACTCAATAATGGTCTGACTTTAATGCTAGCGATGGTTCCCAAGGCAAATGTCCAATCATCGAGTCGCGTGTCAATAAATGCAGGAATGATGACACATATATGACAACTCATAAAGTCACATTGAAGTCGAGTGGCGAGCTCCGACATAAATCATATTAAGCTCCAACCTATATCTGCTGAAAAAATCTTAATTTCCTGCTCAACAAATCGAGCTAGAATGTTGAGGGCCACTCAACGGAATAAACTTGACAAGCTAGGCCCAACGGGTCTAGTTCAACGTCCACCTCAACTATAGGCCCAATGGGCCAATTTCCATGTCCCATGGACTGGACGACAACATACTCACCTAGTCGACAAAGGACCTGTTCCGACTTGACAGAGTCCCGACCTAACCTGGTTCAACCTATGGCCAAACACTTACATATCTCACCATTTTCAAGGCTCGAACTCAAGTCGACCTCAAACACCCCTTTTACAAGGTAGCGTCTCTTTTTAGTTTTGAATCTATGTCAATACGATTATTCACGAAAAGAGCAAATACTTATCCTCAAGACAGAGGGTATTAGCCGCAGATCAACCCGGCTAGTCGTTTGTTCATTGATTTCAAGTCAATAGTTGGATTATATCATTTTGCTGGGCGAAGGGCTTATTCAAACCGTTTCTGGCATCATCGCCATATATATATATATATATATATATATATATATATATATATATATATATATATATATATATATATATATATATATATATATATATATAGGGCTCACATATATATGAAATCTTTTACAGATTACATTTTAAGGTAATGAACACTGGACTTTGTCCAAATGCTTTTAATAAAAATAAGACAACCGGAGAAACGGTCTTTTGAGAAATTGACAATACAAAAGCTAATATAACCATTCCAAAAACCATTAAATGGAGTGAAATAACTCTACCCGAAAAATGGACATACCCATCCAAAACTGTACCAAATACAAGTGCAAAAAAGAAACAAACAAGTGAATTAGAACAAGTTACACAATATGAAGACGGCTCAGTAGACTTAAAATTCAAAAGAACACAATCCTTAAACAGAAATAAAAACCTTAATTTTAATATTCCATCTAGAAGATCCACCTCAGGAAGATATGAATTCCAACAAGGAAATAATTCACAAAATAAACAACCAATTTTTGAATCAGAAATTGAAACAGAAAATCAATATGAAACAGATAATACTGGCATAAAAAGAAATGGAAATTTTGTACATCCGTATGAAGACAGCGAATTTACAGTAAATATGATAAAAAATGAATTTAAGATAGACAAAAGAGTTCTGAGAAAAGACTTCCAAAATGAAGAAAATAAAGAAAATAGAGAATTATTCTTCAAAACATATGACGAAAAAGAACAAAAAATAATTAAAGAAACATATTATGAATTCTGCAAAATACAAGATATACATGTACCATTTTTTGAATTCTTAAATGATGAATATTTATATAAAATAACCCCAATAACTCAAAAAATTAGAAAATGGTATAAAATAGCTCCAAACCGATTACCAAGTCATGAGTATTACGAAGGAGAAAAACCCCCTTTAGAACCAGCCTATTTTGGTAAAAATGGAATAAATCATGGAATATTACCAATAGTTCACCCGAACCAGATAGAAGAAAAAATAACCAAAGATTTGCATTTACAAAATAATTGGACAAATTTATCCTTATATACAATTGGATAACAATTAGACAGAGTAGAAGATAAAATAGACAATGTCACAACTGGAGTATTAGAGACAAAAAGAGAAGTACAAGACCTCAATTTAACAGATTTTCCTACACCAGTTAATAAACAACCAGAAACAGGAATTATATCACGAAGATATACAGAATACTCAGAACTATACAATAAAACACCATCCAATAGAAAAGGAGAAGAACCAATGAAATACGTAAAACAAATACCACCTGCAAAAAATCCATTTAGAATATCAGGAGCTAGACCAACATTACATAACCCTTTAAACGACTTAATGGAAAATATAAAAAATTATATACAAGTAAAAGAAGAAACAAGTACAAACCAAAACATCAGTGTACTAACTGAACATAATAAAGAATCCTCATCCGAATCAGAATCAATCCCATCTTCTGAAGATAATGAATATACCACCACCAATAATAAAAATCAACACAAAATGATACCTATACAAGCCATAACAACTTTTCCTAATTACAGAAAAGAAGCAGAAGATTTGAAAATATTAGGAGATCAACAAAAATCTTACAACGCAAAAAACATATAAACATATATGAATGGAATATTGATGGATTAAGTGAAATGGAAATCATCAATAAAACAAAAGAGATGATAATTGTAGGCAATATTTACAAAACACAAAATATTACGGAAAGACAAGCCGTAGAAAACATAATCCTAGGTTTTACTGGACAATTACGCACCTGGTGGGATAAGTTATTAGGAAATGAAATAAAAAATGATATTTTATCCTCCATAAGAATAGATGCTCAAGGACAACCTTTATTAGATGAGCAGGGAAGGCCTGCATCGGCACAATTAATAACCCTGATATTCAATATCACTACCCATTTTATAGGAGATATAGATTTATATACAGAAAGAAACTCAGAAATACTACAAAATTTAAAGTGTAGAAAATTAAAGCAATTCAAATGGTATAAAGACAATTTTTTGCAAAGAGTTTTTAATCTGACAGGCCCAAATAACATCTATTGAAAAGAGAAATTTATTACAGGATTACCAAGACTATTTTCAGAAAAAGTAAAAGACACAATAGAACAAAAATACGGAAGAATCTCTTATAATGAATTAACTTATGGAGATTTAATTACCTGCGTAAATATTACTGGCTTAAAACTTTGCCAAGATCAAAGATTAAATATTAAATTAAAGAAAGAAAGCGCACAAACACGAAGAGAATTAGGACATTGGTGTAAACAATTTGGATTTGGTAGAATACAGCCACCCATCACAAAAACAACACTTATAGAAGAAAACATAGAAAAACAAATAAAAACTACACAAGAGAACCCCCTGAATACTATAAAAACCCAAGCCATAAGAAGAAATATAGAAACAAATACAACAACAAGAAATTCAGAAAAAGTAACAAAAACTCGAATACCCACAATAAAGAAATAAGATGTTTTTTATGTAAAAAAACCCGGACACATAGCTTGAAATTGCCCAGCAAGAAAACAAATAAAACAGATTTGCAATAACCTCAACATAAAAGAAATAGATCAAATAATATCCCAAATTGACAATCTTGAAGTAACAACCACAGAAAATGAATATTCTAGTAAAGAAGACCCCTCTTTTAGCACAGACAACACAGATGATGAAACTGAAGAAGAAAATAAATGTCAAAATGGTTGCAAAGGAGTATGTATGTGTACTACCAAAATCAATACTATAGAACAATATGATGAAATACTAGAAAAAATTAAAGAAATCAAAGAACCAGTAATAAAAAGAAAATTCTTAAGACAATTAGAAAAAACCATAAATGAAGAAAAACCAGAACCCTCAACGCCATCCCAATACGAAGATGTCGTACAAATGTTCCAGAACAAAAAGAAACAAATTTCTTCAGTAGACTTGCAAAAAAAAATCAAAGAAATAAAGCAAGAAATAAAAATATTAAAACAAAATAATTTAGAATTACAAAAATCACAAAAAGAATTAGAAGCAAAAATGAATTTACACGAAATTAAAAAACAAATAAGTGCAACTTATAAAGGAGAACATTCCCAAACAAAAAACTTGGATAGCCATTTCCAAAACCCTTTCTCAAACCCAACAAACAAAGGAATAAAGATAAACACTAGAGAAAATACAGAAACGGAAACAGATTCTTCAACAGAAGAAAATACGGAAGGAAGTGTATATGCAGTAACCAAAGTCAGATTTCAAAAATGGTATGTCACCATAAACATGACAATAGGAACTTTTCAATATCAAGGAATATCAATGTTAGACTCAGGAGCAGACTTAAACTGTATAGAACAAGGTATAATACCTTTTAAATACTTTATTAAAACAAAACAAAATCTTTCCGCGGCAAATTCTTCCAAATTAAAAGTTAAATATAAAATACCAGAAGCTCATATATGCAACAATAATATTTGTTTCAAAACAAGCCTAATACTTGTAAAAGACCTAAATACAAAAGTAATATTAGGAAATCCCTTCTTACAAATGTTATACCCCTTTAAAGTATCCAAACAAGGAGTAGAAACAAAAATATTAGGACAAAAAATAATATTTAAATTCCTGTATCCAGTCTCTAACCATGATATAAACAATATACAAAAAACAAATGTATCAAAAATAAATTTATTACAAAAACAAATTGAATTCTTAAAAGAAGATTTACATAATACAAAATTGGAAGAAAAACTACAACTACAAGAACATAAGAAGACAATTGAAAAAATTTTAGAAAAATTTGAAAAAAAAACTTATGTTCTGACCTCCCCACGACTTTTTGGGAAAGAAAGAAACACGTTATAACTTTACCTTATGAAAAAGAATTTAATGAAAAAATGATTCCAACAAAAGCAAGACCAATTCAAATGAACCAAGAATTGTTAGAATATTGCAAAAAGGAAATAAAAAATTTATTAAACAAAAAATTAATAAGAAAAAGTAAATCACCATGGTCATGCTCTGCTTTCTACGTAACAAAAATGCTGAAATTGAAAGAGGAGCACCAAGATTAGTAATGAATTATAAACCCTTAAACACAGCCCTCAAATGGATCAGATATCCAATTCCCAATAAGCAAGACTTATTAAAAAGACTTCATAATGCATCAATCTTCTCAAAATTTGATATGAAATCAGGATTTTGGCAAATACAAATAGCAGAACAAGATAGATATAAAACCGCATTTACAGTACCATTTGGCCAATACGAGTGGAATGTAATGCCATTTGGGTTAAAGAATGCACCAAGTGAATTCCAAAAAATCATGAATGAAATATTTACACCTTATACTTTCATTATAGTCTACATAGATGATGTGTTAATCTTTAGTAAAAATTTAGAACAACATGAAAAACATTTAAATATATTCTACAAAGTAATGATAAAAAATGGCTTAGTATTATCCAAAGCCAAAATAAAATTATATCAAACAAAAATAAGATTCTTAGGACACGAGATAACTAACAACACGATAATACCAATCCAAAGATCCATAGAATTTGCAGACAAATTCCCCGATGAAATAAAGGACAAAACTCAATTACAAAGATTTCTAGGATCATTAAATTACATAGCTGATTTTCTTCCAAAAATAAGACAAATCTGCAAACCTCTTTACGATAGATTAAGAAAAAATCTAAAGCCATGGACGACAGAACATACAAAAATAATTAAGCAAATTAAGATATATGTAAAACAATTACCCTGTCTAACAATATGTGATCCACAAAATGTATTACAAAAGGATGTAAAAGATGTATTACAAAAGAATGTAAAAAAATTTAGCTGCAAAAGATGTATTACAAAAGGATGTAAAAAATTTAGCTGCAAAACAAATCTTTGCTAGATGGCAAGCCTTATTATCAATTTTTGATTTTGAAATAATTCACATTGCAGGAAAAGACAATTCTGTCCCAGACTTCCTAACAAGAGAATTCCTACAAGGAAACAATGGAAAACCCTAAGAAACAAATAGATTCTTCATCACAATCACAACAAACACTAACACCAAGAGAAAAATTTTATCAGGAAATCATCAATATGGCTCATAATCAACAAAAACCTGTAGGATGGTCCATGAAGATTAACGGCCAACTTATATATCTAAATGATATGAATTACTTAAACCATTGTTTCCAGAAAACAGAAGTATTGCTAAAAGAAAGTAACAACATACATACAAAAATACCAATTAGTAAAACGACAGAGCTTAGATATCACATTTTTGATTTAGAAGAACTTTTAGAATATGAATTTGCTCATAAGTACAAACTCTCTATTAATGCAAATATTTCCGCACTAAAAAGAATTATAAAATGTATTGAAAATGATTATACAGGAAGTTCTAGACAAAATCCCATGATGATACCAGACTAATAACCTCTTTTCTATTTTTCAGGATCCTTGACAATGACACGATTTATGAAAATTTTTAGAAAAATTAGTAAAAAAGAATATAAGATTAGGAAAGAAATTGAATTTCTTAGACAAGAATTGTTAGAAGAAAGAAGAAGGAATTCAAATCATTGGACTAATTTAGAAACTTCTTTAAACAATGTAATTTGGTATAAAAAACAAAGGCTTAGACTACTCTATTGTGAACTTGATATGATCCTCTTAAATAACATTACAGGATAAAAATAGTTTTGCAGGATGATTTCAGGTTCTTCAACGAAGAAAAAAGATAAAAAAAACCCTGTTCACCACTGCACCCTTAACAAAACTTCCCATTTTTATTCCTGAAAAAATACCCAAAAATGAAAACAAATTTGAAATGTTATCACCTTACAAAACCCCCTTTTCATCTTCATCTTCACAAACTCTTCCACCTAGTCCAAGCCAACAATTGACCACTTATAAACAAACCCTTGACCAAAGCCCAACTCCTCTTATCCAACAAATTACACCCAGTTCCTATCCAAAAAACACACCACCAACTTCCTATTTCTACAAAAATTATACAGAATTTGTCTGTGTATTAGAACCAGAATTCTTTGAAACAAATACAAAATGGCATCACTACCAAATGTCTGAATTCCTCCTTCCCAGTTCCCACAATTATTTACCTGATAATTTTTCAAAATCCCAATTCTATTACGAAAATATCCTGACCAAAACAAAATCTACCACTTTCATTTATTCCGCAGATCATTTGGATCCCTCCAAAATAAGATACTTCAAAGTGAAGATTTTGAGATTTTTAACCATCTCTGATTGGGGACAAAAGCCCAGTGAGGCAAAATATTTGACCCTTCTAAACAATACGGCCCGTTTCAATTATTGGGACTATATCAATGCCTGGTCCCGAACCTTTCTCAAGCAAAATAAATCTTTTTCTCTTTCCTACTTTTTCTACTTTTTCCATGACTTTCCTTATCCAACCCCATATTGGTTTAATTTTTGGTGGACAAAGTTTGGGCTTGATAAACAAATTGTTCCATCTTCTGTACAAAAGGCCTTCAATTTATGGGCCAAACAAATTACTTATCCAGAGGAAATTGAACAATCCCCCATTTGGGCCCAATTTTGTCATAACTTCAAAGTACCTTGGATCTTCATGACAGAATTTGACCTAAAAGAGTAACAAATGTGTGAGTGTGTACAAATGGGTTTACAAATGGGAGCCCCAAGGCAACAAAAGTGTGAGTGCAAGCACAGGACAATTCTCCCAACACTGATCAGGAAATACAAAATCAAGTGGTGGGACAAAACACCCTTATCTGACTGCAGCCCTGAAGCAGTCACGAAATACTTTGAACATAAGCCCCAATTTTGCAATAGTATTCCACCTAAACAATCCCAACAAAACGAAGAATTCCTTCGAAGAAAACAGCACATCATGGTCCAGATGGCCCAATGCACAAATCCCGGAGACCTTGACAAACTAATGGCCCAATTAAGCGACGAAGGAAGCTCATCTTCTACAATACCTGACGAAGCTATACCAAATGATGACATGTTCACTCAAGTACGGTTGGAAGACCTGTAAAGACAAATTACAATAAAGACAAAGACAGAAGGCATCTTCATACAGTGAAGCCGCCCCTCAAATTTCAAAAAGCAATGGACAAAGAGAATCCACTTTCTCAGTGGATATTACTTTTCTTTTCACTTTCTTAGTGGAACTTATCTTTCTTTTGAACTCTTGTCTGATAGTCAAAAGTTGTGGATCCCTCCTCTGAGGACAAATGCGCACCACACATGTGGCGCGATCCACTACTTTCCCTTGTAGTATAAATAAGGAGTCCTCCTCATTTGAGAAGGCATGTTTTTCTTTTAGGAGTTTTCATTCTCTAGCTCTCGATCCTCTCTCTAGATATCCCCTTCTCCATAACCATCGACTGTATACAACCATTCACTGTACCATCCCTTGTAAATTACAAAGTTCTGTATCAATAAATAAGTAAGTTGTTCTTACTTTCCTTGTTCTTTATTTCTCTACATACATGCTTTCTTTTAGTATAAAAGACTTTTTAAATTTATAAGGTATATCGGTATCGGAAACCAGCCAGCGTCAGGTGTGAAAACACTTTTAAGATGATTAAATCATTCATCGCAGCAGTATATTATTCACAATTTATACTGTGTGGCGGGTAGAACAGTGACCACGTACCTTAAAATTAAAAAGTCAATTTTACTATTAGAAAAAAGTCAAATTTACTGTTTTACTGTTGCAATCTAAATTACATAGATTTTTCTTTAGATTTCTGCATTTTTATCTTTATTATTCTTATGCTTTGTTTTAATTAATCGATCCTTTGCTTTATTTTGGTATATATATATATATATATATATATATATATATATATATATATATATATATATATATATATATATATAAATTCTTACGACAGGTAAATGTACTCCATACATTTGAAAATGATTGTTCATATTCATTAAAAAAATGGGATAGTCATTTTGGGACAGATGAAGATGAGTTCAATAAGTCGAACTTGAGTTTGAAATATAGGCTAAACATTTGCAAACAATAACCAAAATGTGTAAAGAGGTAGCATTAGGGGGTTGAATTAAGTTTCATTAAACATATGACTATTAGATTTAACCAAAACTAAACCTTAAAAACTACAGGGGCTAAGAAACAATAAATGGATCATGAGGGTACCAGAGATTATTCTTTCAAACTTTCGTGAGTAAAATAAATATTTCCCCTGGCCACCTAAGACCAAGTGCAATGGGAAAGGTTATGGGTGTTGAATTTTTTTTTTCAACTGTTTAATACTTGCAATGGGGGTGTTGAAAAAAATTCAACAGTTTAAAAAAGTTGGTTTTGTTGAATTTATTCAACATGTGTTGAAAAAAAAAGTGGAGCCCGTTTTTAACACGTGTCGCGCTAGGATTGGGCACAAAATAGAGAGTGTACTACACCTTCCACAAAGGCGCGTGTAGGCGCTTCCTTTTTACTTTTTTTTTTCTTTTTTCCTGGTTTTGCCACATGTCGCTTTATGATTGGTCCCTTTTTTTTCAAATTTCATCCAAATTTTTCAAAAGCAATTATCTTATATAAAAAATAAAAAAAAATTACACCAAAATTCATAATTTTTTTTCTCTATAAATAGAGTCTTGTTTCATTTGATTTGGACACAGAAAAAAAATACTTTTTTTTTCAATATAAATTTTTCAATTATATTGAAAAATAAAGAATAAAAAATAAAATAAAATAAAGAATATAAAATAAAAGTAGTGAGTATAGGATGATGAGTTGGAAGGGTGTTGAAAAAATATGGGTGTTGAAATTATTGTAGGGGTTAAAAGTTGAATGGGGTGTTGAATAATTAATTGGAGGAGAAAAAAGATGATGTGTCATGTTTTAAAGAGTGTTGAAAAAATTTGGGTTGTTGAATCCATCGTAAATGGTCTAAAGCGAAGTAAAACCCACCAGTTCCCCCACAAAATTCCCAAAATCCCTAGCCGCGACTACGACCCGACCCACCCGCAGAAGAAAAGACGGAGCCGGCAGCAATGGCGGGAAATCAGTTGGCCGGCGACGGACTATCGGCAAATATGGCTGGTATGTCGAAGAACCAGCTCTACGACATTATGTCTCAAATGAAGGTATATCCTCAAATCGAATTCTTTCTTTTTTGTTTCCCTTCTTAGTTTTACCCCCAAATATTGTGAACAAGATGTATTTATGAATTTATATGTTCATGCAGAATTTGATTGAACAGAATCAACAACAAGCGAGGCAAATTCTTATTCAAAACCTTCTATTGACTAAAGCCCTATTTCAGGAAAGTTTCTTTTAATTAGGGTTTCAATTCTTTTTTCAAGTATGTCTTTTCTGTTTCTGTTAATTTTTGGTTCTCCTAATCTGTTCTTGAATCTTTTTTACAACAAAATTCCTGTTTTTTTTCTTCCTTTGTTCCGTTCCATTTGATTGTAAAGTTAGGGTTTTTTTGTGTATAATATATGTGATATCTTTAAATTCCTGTGATGGGGTATAACCCTGCCTAAGGGTAATTTTCCTAATTCAGTCAAAGTGAAACTATAAAAGCAGTTAAGAAAGTCTCCTGTTATGATACGCAGACTTTCTTAACTCGCGTTTATAGTTTCACTTTGATCGAATTAGGAAAAATTACCCTCAGTGTGGTTATACCCCATCACAGGAATTTAAAGATATAAAATATATTATACACAAAAAAACCCTAACTTTACAATCAAATGGAACGGAACAAAGGAAGAAAAAAAAATAGGAATTTTGTTGTAAAAAAGATTCAAGAACAGATTAGGAGAACCAAAAATTAACAGAAACAGAAAAGACATACTTGAAAAAAGAATTGAAACCCTAATTAAAAGAAACTTACCTGAAACAGGGCTTTAGTCAATAGAGGGTTTTGAATAAGAATTTGTCTCCCTTGTTTTTGATTTTGTTCAATCAAATTCTGCATGAACATATAAATTCATAAATACATCTTGTTCACAATATTTGGGGGTAAAACTAAGAAGGGAAACAAAAAAGAAAGAATTCGATTTGAGGATATACCTTCATTTGAGACATAATGTCGTAGAGCTGGTTCTTCGACATACCAGCCATATTTGTCGATAGTGCGTCGCCGGCCAACTGATTTCCCGCCATTGCTGCCGGCTCCGTCTTTTCTTCTGCGGGTGGGTCGGGTCATAGTCGCGGCTAGGGATTTTGGGAATTTTGTGGGGGAACTGGTGGGTTTTACTTCGTAAAGTTAGTGGCTCGGCTGCAGTCTTAGACCATTTACGATGGATTCAACAACCCCAATTTTTTCAACACTCTTTAACACATGACACATTATCTTTTTTCTCCTCCAATTATTTATTCAACACCCCATTCAACTTTTAACTCCTACAATAATTTCAACACCCATATTTTTTCAACACCCTTCCAACTCATCATCCTATACTCACTATTTTTATTTTATTTTATATTCTTTATTTTATTTTATTTTTTATTCTTTATTTTTCAATATAATTGAGAAATTTATATTGAAAAAAAAGTGTTTTTTTTTCTGTGTCCAAATCAAATGAAACAAGACTCTATTTATAGAGAAAAAAAATTATGAATTTTGGTGTAAATTTTTTTTTATTTTTTATATAAGATAATTGCTTTTGAAAATTGTGGATGTAATTTTAAAAAAAAAAAGGGACCAATCATAAAGCGACAAGTGACAAAACCAGGAAAAAAGAAAAAAAAAGTAAAAAGGAAGCGCCTACACGCGCCTTTGTGGAAGGTGTAGTACACTCTCTATTTTGTGCCAAATTCTAGCGCGATACGTGTTAAAAACGGGCTCCACTTTTTTTTTCAACATATGTTGAATAAATTCAACAAAACCAACTTTTTTAAACTGTTGAATTTTTTTCAACACCCCCATTGCAAGTATTAAACAAGCTTGAAAAAATTTCAACACCCAAAACCTTTCCCATTGCAATTGGTCTTAGGTGGCCAGGGGAAATATTTATTTTACTCACGGAAGTTTGAAAGAATAATCTCTGGTACCCTCATGATCCATTTATTGTTTCTTAGCCCCCTGTAGTTTTTAAGGTTTAGTTTTGGTTAAATCTAATAGTCATATGTTTAATGAAACTTTATTCAACCCCCTAATGCTACCTCTTTACACATTTTGGTTATTGTTTGCAAATGTTTAGCCTATATTTCAAACTCAAGTTCGACTTATTGAACTCATCTTCATCTGTCCCAAAATGACTATCCCATTTTTTTAATGAATATGAACAATCATTTTCAAATGTATGGAGTACATTTACCGGTCATAAGAATTTATATATATATATATATATATATATATATATATATATATATATACCAAAATAAAGCAAAGGATTGATTAATTAAAACAAAGCATAAGAATAATAAAGATAAAAATACAGAAATCTAAAGAAAAATCTATGTAATTTAGATTGCTACAGTAAAACAGTAAATTTGACTTTTTTCTAATAGTTAAATTGACTTCTTAATTTTAAGGTACGTGGTCACTGTTCTACCCGCCACACAGTATAAATTTTGAATATTATACTGCTGCGATGAGTGATTTAATCATCTCAAAAGTGTTTTCACGCCTGACGCTGGCTGGTTTCCGATACCGATATACCTTATAAATTTAAAAAGTCTTTAATACTAAAAGAAAGCATGTATGTAGAGAAATAAAGAACAAGAAAAGTAAGAACAACTTACTTATTTATTGATACAGAACTTTGTAATTTACAAGGGATGGTACAGTGAATGGTTGTGTACAATCGATGGTTATGGAGAAGGGGATATCTAGAGAGAGGATCGAGAGCTAGAGAATGAAAACTCCTAAAAGAAAAACCTGCCTTCTCAAATGAGGAGGACTCCTTATTTATACTACAAGGGAAAGTAGTGGATCGCGCCACATGTGCAGTGCTCATTTGTCCTCAGAAGAGGGATCCACAACTTTTGACTATCATACAAGAGTTCAAAAGAAAGATAAGTTCCACTAAGAAAGTAAAAAGAAAAGTAATATCCACTAAGAAAGTGGATTCTCTTTGTCTATTGCTTTTTGAAATTTGAGGATCACATATTGTTAGACAGGGTGCTTGTGGATCACATATTGTTAGACAGGGTAATAAGGAGTCCTCTTCATTTGAGAAGGCAGGTTTTTCTTTTAGGAGTTTTCATTCTCTAGCTCTCGATCCTCTCTCTAGATATCCCCTTCTCCATAACCATCGACTCTACACAACCATTAAGTGTACCATCCCTTGTAAATTACAAAGTTCTGTATCAATAAATAAGTAAGTTGTTCTTACTTTCCTTGTTCTTTATTTCTCTACATACATGCTTTCTTTTAGTATAAAAGACTTTTTAAATTTATAAGGTATATCGGTATCGGAAACCAGCCAGCGTCAGGTGTGAAAACACTTTTGAGATGATTAAATCACTCATCGCAGTAGTATAATATTCAAAATTTATACTGTGTGGCGGGTAGAACAGTGACCACGTACCTTAAAATTAAGAAGTCAATTTTACTATTAGAAAAAAGTCAAATTTACTGTTTTACTGTAGCAATCTAAATTACATAGATTTTTCTTTAGATTTCTGTATTTTTATCTTTATTATTCTTATGCTTTGTCCACTGATAAGTTCCTTCATATCCTATTTCTGAGGCATCTGTAGAGACTGTCTTGGGTGCTTGTGGATCACATATTGTTAGACAGGGTAATTGTTTTACATATATCTTAATTTGCTTAATTATTTTTGTATGTTCTGTCGTCCATGGCTTTGGGTTTTTTCTTAATCTATCGTAAAGAGGTTTGCAGATTTGTCTTATTTTTGGAAGAAAATCAGCTATGTAATTTAATGATCCTAGAAATCTTTGTAATTGAGTTTTGTCCTTTATTTCATCGGGGAATTTGTCTGCAAATTCTATGGACAAAGAGCAATGGACAAAGAGAATCCACTTTCTCATTGGATATTACTTTTCTTTCCACTTTCTTAGTGGAACTTATCTTTCTTTTGAACTCTTGTATGATAGTCAAAAGTTGTGGATCCCTCTTCTGAGGACAAATGCGCATCGCACATGTGGCGCGATCCACTACTTTCCCTTGTAGTATAAATAAGGAGTCCTCCTCATTTGAGAATGCAGGTTTTTCTTTTAGGAGTTTTCATTCTCTAGCTCTCGATCCTCTCTCTAGATATCCCCTTCTCCATAACCATCGACTGTACACAACCATTCACTGTACCATCCCTTGTAAATTACAAAGTTCTGTATCAATAAATAAGTAAGTTGTTCTTACTTTCCTTGTTCTTTATTTCTCTACATACATGCTTTCTTTTAGTATAAAAGACTTTTTAAATTTATAAGGTATATCAGTGTCGG
Source organism: Adenophora triphylla var. japonica (assembly GCA_022495995.1). NCBI lineage: Eukaryota > Viridiplantae > Streptophyta > Magnoliopsida > Asterales > Campanulaceae > Adenophora > Adenophora triphylla. Next base: position 128,697 of record JAFEMH010003150.1, read on the forward strand.
AAACCAGCCAGCGTCAGGTGTGAAAACACTTTTGAGATAATTAAATTACTCATCACAGCAGTATAATTTTCAAAATTTATACTGTGTGGCGGGTAGAACAGTGACCACGTACATTAAAATTAAGAAGTCAATTTTACTATTAGAAAAAGTCAAATTTACTGTTTTACTGTAGCAATCTAAATTACATAGATTTTTGTTTAGATTTCCGTATTTTTATCTTTATTATTCTTATGCTTTGTTTTAATTAATCGATCATTTGCTTTATTTTGATATATATATATATATATATATATATATATATATATATATATATATATATATATATATATATATATATAAATTCTTACGACAGGTAAATGTACTTTATACATTTGAAAATGATTGTTCATATTCATTAAAAAAATGGGATAATCATTTTGGGACTGATGAAGATGAGTTCAATAAGTCGAACTTGAGTTTGAAATATAGGCTAAACATTTGCAAACAATAACCAAAATGTGTAAAGAGGTAGCATTAGGGGGTTGAAGTAAGTTTCATTAAACATATGACTATTAGATTTAACCAAAACTAAATCTTAAAAACTACAGGGGGCTAAGAAACAATAAATGGATCATGATGGTACCAGAGATTATTCTTTCAAACTTCCGTGAGTAAAATAAATATTTTCCCTGGCCACCTAAGACCAAGTGCAATGGGAAAGGTTTTGGGTGTTGAAATTTTTTTTTCAACTGTTTAATACTTGCAATGGGGGTGTTGAAAAAAATTCAACAGTTTAAAAAAGTTGGTTTTGTTGAATTTATTCAACATGTGTTGAAAAAAAAAGTGGAGCCCGTTTTTAACACGTGTCGCGCTAGGATTTGGCACAAAATAGAGTGTACTACACCTTCCACAAAGGCGCGTGTAGGCGCTTCCTTTTTACTTTTTTTTTTTCTTTTTTCCTGATTTTGCCACTTGTCGCTTTATGATTGGTCTCTTTTTTTTTTTCAAATTTCATCCACAATTTTTAAAAGCAATTATCTTATATAAAAAATAAAAAAAAATTTACAACAAAATTCATAATTTTTTTCTCTATAAATAGAGTCTTGTTTCATTTGATTTAGGATACGAGAAAAAAAACAGCTTTTTTCAATATAAATTTCTCAATTATATTGAAAAATAAAGAATAAAAAATAAAATAAAATAAAATAAAATAAAGAATATAAAATAAAATAAAATTAGTGAGTATAAGATGATGAGTTGGAAGGATGTTGAAAAAATATGGGTGTTGAAATTATTGTAGGGGTTAAAAGTTAAATGAGGTGTTGAATAATTAATTAGAGGAAAAAAAAAATAATGTGTCTTGTTTTTTTAAAGAGTGTTGAAAAAAATTGGGGTCAGTTGAATCCATCGTTGCGAAGCGAAGTAAAACCCACCAGTTCGGCAGTTCCCCCCACAAAATTCCCAAAATCCCTGGCCGCGACTACGACCCGACCCACCCGCAGAAGAAAAGACGGAGCCGGCAGCAATGGCGGGAAATCAGTTGGCCGGCGACGTAATATCGGCAAATATGGCTGGTATGTCGAAGAACCAGCTCTACGACATTATGTCTCAAATGAAGGTATATCCTCAAATCGAATTCTTTCTTTTTTGTTTCCCTTCTTAGTTTTACCCCCAAATATTGTGAACAAGATGTATTTATGAATTTATATGTTCATGCAGAATTTGATTGAACAGAATCAACAACAAGCGAGGCAAATTCTTATTCAAAACCCTCTATTGACTAAAGCCCTGTTTCAGGTAAGTTTCTTTTAATTAGGGTTTCAATTCTTTTTTCAAGTATGTCTTTTCTGTTTCTGTTAATTTTTGGTTCTCCTAATCTGTTCTTGAATCTTTTTTACAACAAAATTCCTGTTTTTTTTCTTCCTTTGTTCCGTAACTTCCATTTGATTGTAAAGTTAGGGTTTTTTGTGTATAATATATGTGATATCTTTAAATTCCTGTGATGGGGTATAACCCTGCCTAGGGGTAATTTTCCTAATTCAGTCAAAGTGAAACTATAAAAGCAGTTAAGAAAGTCTCTGTTCCAAGCTATGATACAAGGACTGGGTAGGTGTTAGGTCCCTGTAAAGGTACGAGCTAAAATAATGGTATTAAACCGTGGTATAGCTTTACGTGAGTAACCCTTCCGACGTGAGTAATGAGTATGGACCAATACATGCTGGATTGGGTTGGTTTGAGTGACATTTTTCCAAGCTCTATATAATCGCTGTTACAACACTAATTTTTATTCCCTCTGTCCTTAAATGAATGTAGGAAAAAATTCAAATTTGCTCTTGATCAACCTCAAATTTGAAACCTTTTTCAACATTCATTTAGAAACAGAGGGAGTAGTTGCTTTTACTTCTATTCAGCATTATGAATTTGCTGATTACTTTGTCTCAATAGAAAACTAGTATTTGACTTAACACACAAATAAATAAAAAATGATTGAAAATCTAGTAATTTTCTAAGTTGCCCCTCAAAACATTTGAATAACTAAGTGGCAATATTCAAATTAATCTAGGTGGGAAAATGAATGTTAATATAGTTGTGAAAAAAAGTTTCCTTGAAGGGATGGCTCAAAAAGTAATACTCACCTCTTCTAAACGGATGGAGTACCTAGCAATTGCAAAAAGTTAAGTTTATATCTATTGTAATTTATACGTTAGGGTATTTTGAATTCACATGCTGAGTGGGATGTATGTTGATAGCCAAATTAATCTGAAGTAGTTGGCTACTTGGCTTTCTGCTTTCCCTCAAGGAATTTTGGTGTTGTTTGTTAGCATGGTTCAACAGCTATACTATCTACAGGTATCCTAAGATTCGTACCAGAAATTCTCGTAACCATACCCACTTGAGCTAAAATGGGGGAATATATTGGTGCCTTGTCTCTTTGGTAAACTAACAGGACCACATGTAGCTGGTATACTACTTCCTCCATCACGAAATGAGATGTCACATTTTCCTTATTGGTCAGTACTAAAAAAATGTTCCATTTCTAAATAGGGAAATAGTTTTATTGCAATTTTACAATGGAAAAAATAATGTGCAAATAAGTAAAGCACTACCCTTAAATAGTTTGACAAGTCAAACACGATACTTATTATGGGACGTTGGGAGCAGTTAGGAAGGTGGGGGGGGGGGGCAAAAAATTGGGAGCAAAGGAAAGATGGATTTTTTTTGGCTATTTTTCTCCTATATATATAGTTGCGAAAGGCTAGCGCCGCTCTTGCCCGCCTTGCCATTTTGGCGCCTTTAGGGGTCGACCGCCTTTTGATTTTGTGGCTGATTTTGTGGTGGACTGTTGTGTGCCTTCTTGCCCAAGGCGAGGCCTTTCTTGGTTATGGCGAAAGACGTGAGGAGTCCGCCGTTGCTAAAAGGCACAATAGGCGTATGTGTAATGTTAAACTAGGTCATTTTGTAATTTTAGTTTTAATATTTTAACTTAAAATGCGTTCTTTTGGGAATACATGGGGTAAAGATAGCTTGTGTCGTGCATAAGAAAGAAAGATATCCGTAATTTCTCTCTAGCGATCAAAAGAAAATAAGTGATAAATAACGAATTAGAATGACGACAAAGAATTGCAACAAAAACACTACCGATAGCTTGCTTTATTCTAATTTTTTAAAGGTAATTTTGCAAATTTTATTATGTTTACTAATTTACTCGGGGTTTTTTCTCTTTACTATGGGTCTCCTTTTGTCATTTGAAGTTTTAACTATATCTTATGTTCACCTCTAGATATAGGATCATACGTTTGAAATTATATATTCGAATTCACTTATTTTCACGCTTTTAAACGACTACTTGTCTACTGATTTGATCAAATGTGTTTTTTGTCTTAGAATTCGCACTTTTAGGGTGTTTAATTGTGCTAAATTGCTATTACATGTGAAATTGTGACATTTATTTAATGCAAAATTCTTGTTCTTAACATGTGTTAAGATTTGTTTAGTATATTTTACATAAATATTATTGTACTAGTCTTTTTGTTCTATTTTACCGCCTTGCTCGCCTTTCGACCGCATTTCAACCGCATCGCCATTCGCCTTATCTAGGAACATCTCGCTCGCCTCTCGCTTTTCGCCTCTCGCTTTTCGCCTTTAACAACTATGCCTATACAATACAACTTTAGACATAGTTAAATACCTACTTTAATGGCGACAATAATAAATTAATTGGTCTCTCATACGATTCAGCACAATACCAAAAGGTCAACATCTACAAATCTTACCTGCTAAAAGAAAATCATAAGTATAAAATATTTTACTTCTACATATACTTCTACATATACTTCTCCGTCTCACTAAAACTTACACTCTTTACCTCATTGGTGTCTCGTTAAAAATCACACTTTCTAAAATGAAAACTTCACTTTCTAAATGAAATTGTTTTAATATCTCTTTATTCAATAATTTCATACACTTAATCTTCAGGTCCAAAACTAAAGTGTAATTTTAGATGAAATGGAGGGAATAATGATTGAAAAAAAAAAAAAAGTCAAGAGGGGCAACTGCCCCCTCTTGCCCCTATGTAGGTCCGCCCCTGGTTGGGAGTATGTAGTTAGAAGGCGAGTGACATCTCTCACCTGTTCATTAAAAGTGGGCTATCTAGCACATTCAAGGTTTCCCTGTTGTATGCTAGTAGATATCGCAAAGAAAGTTGACCATGAATCAAACATATAGTATCGGTGTTGTTTAGTATTCTTCGGTACTTCAACTTGTAAGTGGCCAGGTCATTCTTTTTTGCTTTTGGTACTATGATAGAACTTTCACGGTGAACGCGTAGTTATTATGTGAATAAAACTGTAGTTATTATGTGAATACAATTCTAACCAAGGTTCTTGTTTTCTACTTCAAGTTTACATACTTTTGTCTGCCTTTCTCATTTTAATTCAGACAGTCGCACACTAAGGAGATTAAATCAGTGCAGAAAACGACAGAAATTACCAATATCCTTCATAAAAAAAACTCTTCTTATTGATCTCCTTTGTTTGCTATATTAATCAGCATACATGTTGCCCTCTCTCAACGTGTGTTGTATTTTACATTCTGTTAATTTAATGAGACATTTTATATCTTACATGATAGCTGCTAGTGGATGATCTGGATCTATTGGCAATTTAGTCTATCTCACTGCTGCCATTAAATCAGTTTCAATGAACACATTGATCCATAAAACTGTGTTTTGATGCTACTTCTTTGTGATTCTTTCATAATCAAATCAACTCGGTCTTGGTCATTTACATTAATATTCTATTGCAACTCTTTTATGTCTAACACTAGGTCATCGACATATAAAAGAACATTGACTTGCTTACAAATACAATTAGAGTTATATGACCTCTTTTATTTGTATTAGATTGTAGTTCTCTGCGAATGATACTTGCCGCATATTACTCTATTGGTTTCTGACCATGTTCTTTCTACTTTTATTTTTCATCAGGCACAAATTATGCTAGGTATGGTGCAGCCACCACAAGCGGTATGATATTTTCTCTTAGCTGGAATATTGATCCAGATCGATATGATTAATCCGTCCAACTAATATTACTACTTTGTTTGGTTCCTAAAATTCAGACAGCAACTGCCCAGCCACCTCAGCAAGCAGCTCAGCCTGTTCAGCAGTCAAATGTCCAGACCACTCATTCAATGCAAGTCCAATCTAGTTCACAAGACCTGGCAAGTGCATCCCAAAATCACATAAGGAACCAGCCGCAAAACCAAAATCTCATGCAATCACCATCCTCTTCTATTCCTCCTTTTGATCAATCCTCGCAATCACATCCTCCTATGCAGACACTACAGCCTCATCGGGGACATCATAATGCTCAAACAACACCTATGTCACTTCCACAATCCTCCCAAGTTCCTAATATGACCCCACTTCCGCTTCATTCTGCACCGCAGCCACCACCACTTCTTCAGCCGCCAATGCAAGGTGTCTCCACTCAGTTGCAGCAACCATTGCAGACAACTGGCTTTCCACATTTGCCCCTCCAGCCCCCACTGCCCCCACAACCTAGACCACCTTCGGTACAAACGTTCCCTCATCAGCATTACTCTCACATGGGACCAAATGTTGCTTTCCAGCATCCGGGTGCACCGCCGATGCATCATTCACAACCGATGTTTCATGTAAGATGATGACTGTTATTAACTGATTGAATGATTTGAGATCCTCATAAGTGAAATATTTTTTCTTCTCATTTCTTACTCTCTTCCTCTTTTTAATTCTTTTTGAAAAAAAAATATCTAGTCAAAGCCTCCAGGTGGCATGGGGCCTCCATTTTCACAGGGACAGCCTCCACTTCCTAACCAGCCGTCACCTCAGCAAATGTATCAGGTATTAATTTTTTTCAATGTTGGACTTGAGCAATATAAAGATGCTGTATTTTCATGGAATATGTATGGCTTGGAATGTAAGCTATATGAACCAGCCACAACCTACAGCACTAAATATGCTTACTATTCATTTCTGGTTTTTCATTATATATTTCAGTTACTTCTTGGTGAAAACATATTACCGAAAATGATTTTATAATAAATCATATTCCACGCCTTTTAAGAGGACGATTCTGAATATATTTTACAATGGGCATTATGGGAGTATATCCAGAAACAATCAATAATAACAGTATACTCCCTCTATTCCAAAAAAGATGTTCCATTTGACAAGTTAATTTCTTTTATGGATGATGCGTTACTTGCTTGCATCTTCTTGAAATTGCACAACAATCATTGCTTTTTCTAGAAATGGACAATCTTTTGGGATAAACCAAAAGTGAAAATTGAGACATTCTTGCCCTAACAAGTAGAGATAAATTAATTGTGCACAGACCAGGCACTGACTATTTCAAGGGATATATTGATTCACCATTGGCCAAAATAAATGACAAAACCAGAAATTTTCTTGAAGATGATCGGGAATTATTTCATACTCCCTCCGTCCCAAAATGATCTTCCCATTTTTTTGCTCGTTAATACAAAGGTACTTTGAGCAATACTTTAAGGTCAATTTAATTATCCTAATGAAAATTTAAAACTTGTTATTGGTACACCATTATGGATACTATCAATAACAAGTTTTAGATTTTTATTAGGAAAATTAAATGGACCTAAATTTAGTGCTCAAAGCACCTTCGTATTAACTACCAAAAAAGTAGGAAGGTCATTTTGGGACGGAGGGAGTAAATAGAAAATCACATGCTAGTATTGTCTGAATACAACACAAAATGAGTCCAAATTACTTTGTAGAACATATTGCAATTATTTTTTTAATAAAGGGCATCAGAATTAAGAAAACTAGTGCTACCTCTGCGTGTGTGTTTTGGGTTATAAAGAGTAATGCTTCCTTTATTAGTCAACTTTGTTTACAACAAATTGACTAAACTTCTTCTTTTCCTGCCTAATATAAATAAGATATTGTCACCTTGTCTGAAATTGAACATTTAATCAAATGTTACTTTTTATTAGAAAGAGGGAGTGTTATTTTTAACAGTTCAAAGTTAACATTCCTAAATCTAGTAGTGAAGTGGTGAGTTTTGAAAGGCAAAGGATTTCAAGTAACCCGTTTGTACTCTATATGACTTGTCTCTGACTGAGAGCTGTAAATCTTCCCCTCTTAATATAAAAGAAATGACTAATTGTCTCTCCCCACATCTAACAAGTGTACATATTTAGAGGGGTACGACGGAAAGGTCAAATATATCAAAAACTAGGTTAAATGATCTTAGCACAAGTTTGTTGACAACTCTATATACTTTTGTTTTCTTCTTGGATCAGCAGGATTTCACGTGATCTATTGTCTCTATTTTAATCTTTACTTGTTAGGCCAAGTTTTCATTAAGGAGCCATTTCGCAAACGACTCCTATTGCGTACTAATGGACATTTAAAGAAAAAATTCCCACCTCGTAATTTGGAGATGTTACTTTTACTGCCTTACCTTTGATTTACCTGCTATTTTAATTGATAGGCCTCCTCTAAATGGCAAGGGTTGGACAATACAAAACATACCGATATACAGTGTAATATAGGGATTAGATTTTCTTAATCAGTGTTGAGTCAACAGGGCTGTTTTTAGGAACGAAGGGAGGAGATATGAAATGCTATGTAGGAGTAATAAATATGTGAAAATGGGTTAATATACTGCAGGACCACATGTCTGCATTGCCCATTTTCATTCTAAGCATTTGTGGCTTTATGGCCCAAAGCAAAATACTTGAATTTTCAAAAATCCTGCACTGAATCATACTCCCTTCGTCCCATTTGACTCTTCAAGCATTGTTAACAACTATTTTCATTTCCATCACTTGCCTTAATGAGGTTTACGTATTACTCCATCACTCCCTCGTCTTTCTTGTTGGCTCTCATCCTCTCCTCTCTTCCTTTTCTCCCTTGGTTGACAATTTAGGAAGTTCAATGATTTTAACATAACAATTATGGAAATGGGACTATCTTTTTGGGATAAACAAAAATGGCAAATGGGAACACCTTCATGGGACAGAGTGAGTAGTAGTTAGCATACATAAGTTGTTTTACCTCCAACTGGATTCCTTATAATACTCATTGTTATACTAGTAGCATTCCTTTTGGTTCCCGGTAACATCATTGGATTTACTGTGGTTTTGGATAATTTTTTCTAATACGATGACCATGGGCATAGGTGAAGGCATTTCTATAGTCTAAATGATGGAATCAGATAAAGAAGCCATTATCCTTTACGAGAGAAGATTTTACGTGGTTAACGATGAGCTAATTTAACTTAGTCAAATGAAATGCTTCATGTTCAACTGTATCTGGTGATTTAACGAGAAGGGGGATGAATGAAATATCAAGTATCAGTCAACCAGATTTTCTTAGAAAAGTACACATGCCGACTGATTCAAATGATGCTGAGTTTAGCTTGTGCCCTTTATTTTTATCATCTTTACATGACTGAAAGCAATATATGTTTTTTCCCTGTTAAACATGCTGCAGATACCGATGTACTTCCTCCGTCCCATACTATTGGTTACTGAAATTGAAAGCGCTGGAATAAGGAAAAAGTAAGCGTTGTATGAAAATTAAAGTCGGATAGAGAAAGTGGGGTGGGAAGATTTTTGTTGTGATTGTGACAAGTGGGCCCATTGACATTTTAGGATAGTAACCAATAGTATGGGACGTCCAAAAGAGAAATAAGTAACCAATAGTTTGGGACGGAGGGAGTATTATATTATTGTTTGCATTAGATTTTGTTTACTGCATATCTATGTCTCACTTGGGTTTCTTGATTATGATGTTTTGAATGTTTGCCTGATGTGTTTACCTTGTTAGGGGGGAGGTTCACATTTAGGGATGGAATTCAATCAAATGGGAAGCTCCACACAATCAGAAAGAGGACCTGCTTGGATGCCTGGTCCACCAGAGAATCAGACAGGATCACAGCTTCCTGGAGGTCCATCACCATTCGCTCCTGGCCAGATGAGCTCGGGTGGTCAGCCTTCTCGTGCTTCGGTAAGCCATACTCCCTTCGTCCCATTTGAAATTTGCAAAAATTTCCCTTTTAGGTGTCTCACTTGAAATTGTACAAGCCCAAAATAGTAACCTTTTAATTTTTTTTGATCAATGGGACTCACTTGTACGCTTACTACTCCCTACCCCACTATACATACCCGCAACACCTTAATATGATATATTCTCCTTGATTCCCACGCACGACGTTTTTTGTGTAATTTCGAATGGGGCGGATGGAGTATATCCCAATTCCTTGGTTGTAAGTATAGGCATGCAATCTCATTATATGGTTAGGGGTTCAATGGTAAACTAACGTTTAACTCTGCATTGTGCAGCTGAGTCCTGATATGGAGAAGGCACTACTTCAGCAGGTTATGAGTCTTACACCTGAACAGATTAATCTCCTCCCACCTGAACAAAGGAACCAAGTTCTTCAGCTTCAGCAAATGCTGCGTCAATGAGATTGACAGAAACAATTTTTTTCTCAAAAGAGGTTTTTGGGACATTCACCTGCCATTGGCCTTCTTCAATGTAGCTAATATTATTTATTTTTAGCTTTTCTATAAATTGTTTGTTCACCCCACCCCAGGAATGAGGAAGAGAATCTTTGAATGAAGCAGGTGTTTAATTTGTTTAGCATATTCCGGAATGATGTTTTGGTTGTTTGTTAGAATAAACTTTTGAGCAATAATTTTAGGTTAATTTAATTATCCTAATGAAAATTAAAAAATTGTTATTGATAGTATTTGTAATGGTGCATCTATCTATTATAAATCTTAGAATAAGATTAGGATGATGATTAAATTAACCAAATATTATTGCTCCAATTCAAACAACATCATTTTGGGAGCACTGCACTGCACGGTTGGGGCAAACTAGTGAAAAAATGAAAAGGAAAAGTCAGCAGGCAGACCTGACAGGTATAAGGATTCTGGAGATGCTGTAATTGTTGGAACATGACATAGAGCTTGGTTCCCTATGCAGATGCTTCATTGTGCAGCAATTTTTTTGGATGCCGAAAAAGCACAAGGATATGAGCTCTGGTCACGGTTGGGGCAAACTAGTGAAAAAATGAAAAGGAAAAGTCACTTCAACAAATAATTCTGGATGAATTATTTATTTCTTAATTTATTAATAATCATTGTCTTCCGAGCCTGAAATTTCAGAATCCTCATCTCCCTCAACATCAGAATCCATCCAAGAACCCTCCTCATCTTCATTCTGTACGTCACAAGTAGGCAATACACACTGTGTTAATTACTCCACTGAAATAAATTTAATCCACACGTGCAATTAACGTAGCTCACCTGGGAGGACTGTGAAGCATGATTGTTCAAACTACTTCTATCCTTAGTAACCTCAGAATCACACTGTAGACATCATACATTGGAGATACTAAGCATGCAACAAAGAAGCTTTTCGCAAACTCAAACATTGCAAATATTCCCTCCTTCACAGAATAAATGTCAATTAACTACTAAAAGCTCTTTTGCTTGCATGTAATTTGATTAACTAGGAGTATCCGCACTTACATTTCCATTTTTTATTTGTTCGATGCCTCTCTCCAGCTCAGAAACATGTTGACTGAGAGCCTGTAAAATATACATCAGGGTGATGAGAAATATAAGCACGTAATGAAACGAAAATATGCCATAGTAATAACTCATGCTTGGAATATTAATGCCAAAAAAAGATAAGGAAACCTCGTATCTCTGCAAGGCCATCCAACGCTTCAATGCTCGCGCCTTTGTTGGGAGGTTTCTTGGCCTCAAGCTTATTGGTCTCCGGTAATTTTTCCCGCGATAGTATATAATAGCATAACCTTTGGGAACTCTTACTACGCCAATTAATATTCCTCCACTTTCATATTCTAATAATCTAGCGGTTTCTTCAACAAACGCAATATCTTTTTGCTTTGATATTAGCTTCACAAGTTCTCTGTGCTTCCAGTGCAAGTGCATATTCTCAATAACCCCATCAAAAACACCACGAATGCCTAGAAAATCCCCACATAAAAAACTATTAGTTAGTCAGTTAAAAACTCCTGAAAATGAGCATTAAAAAAAGAAAAAAGAAAAAAAATATAACACACCAAGAGGCAAGTATGGCTTCATTCTTAGTCCAACTCTGCGGAACATAACACGTTCCTCGTCCGTCACAGTTTCCTGGTCATCAGGAGGACCAACAGGAAGCCATGATTCTCTAATTTTGGCTAACTCTTTCTCGGCTTTAGAACATTTGCCCTGATGAGCCTGTTCATGCCAGTATTCAAATAAGTGAATAATAAAGCAAAGTTATGTGTAATAAATCCGGAGAGTGATGCATGTATTTTAAATAGTAATGCTTCAAACACTTATAACATAGAGCCACATCAACGTAATACCACAGAGTCTTCCTCACGGGATTCAGGAGTTGAAAGAAACTCTATCGGCAAGACTTATGGAAAACATTTTCAGGGTTCTGTTGTTAGAAGTAAATTAACTGTGGGAAATATATTTTCCACATAATATTGTGTTCCGTACATAAGATGATGGTCAACATAATCAAGCTAATAGAGCTCAAGGAAGTCACTGTCTAGAGGTTAGTTTTGGCCAGTTAATTAAGTACCGCGATTCTGAAAGAAATCATGACAATGATATTGTTTTCCTAAAACAATTTACTAAACGGACACGCAACATACATACACAAAGAACAATTCTGGTAATACATTGACTTCTTGCTTAGCCATCAAAATCCAAGATCATTTTGGTATTCTATTTTTTTAGCAAGGGGTTTAAAATATTAAAGGGCAGTCGGTTGCCAGAAGAAAGTATATAGAAAGAGAAACTAAACAAGGAAATTGAGATTGTTACCAGATCTAAAATCATATCTTGGGCTGTTGGACATGAAAAAGTTCACAAATAGTTGCAACAATTCACATTGTAAACTAAATACAAGTAAAGAGGAAAGTAACAACTTCAACCCATCAGATTGTAAGAAGATACAGCGGAAGAGATAAAAGACAATTGGAGAATATTTCCTTGATATTTCATTCCATAGAAATAACACATATATATACACTACACAGATACACTAGTACATGGAATATGTTCAGCCACTATCTATACATGAACCTAAAATACCAACAGATCTCGGCTAATACCCCCCCTCAAGCGAGACGGCCATAAGGGAGGCGAAGCTTGATTGAAAGTGCTTGAAACCGTGGTTTAGGTAACCCTTTAGTGAAGGCATCGGCTAATTGATCATCAGAAGACACATATCTTAACTGCAAGAACCCTCGAGCCACTAGTTCCCGAACAAAATGATAATCAATTTCTATGTGACGGGTACGAGCATGAAATACCGGATTACGTGCCATATGCAAAGCTGAAATATTATCACAAAATAGGAACGGATGACGGAAAGGAATATGCAGCTCCTGAAATAAATAAGAAAACCATCGTAACTCTGCGGTAGTCGTGGCAAGAGCTCGATATTCTGCTTCACTACTTGATCTAGATACAGTAGTTTGTTTCTTTGCGAGCCCAAGAAACAAGATTGGGACCGATAAAGATACACGCTCCAAAGTGGTGGAACGACGATCATCGGGTCACACCTTGCCCACCGGCGTCCGAGTATGCACAAATGGATAGATTCGAGGAGCGATAAAAGGTAAGACCCAAAGAGAGTGTACCTTTAATAAATCTGAGAATCCTCTTAGCTGCAACAAGATGAGTAGAACGAGGTTGGTGCATAAACTGACACACCTGATTTACAGAAAATGCTATATCGGGACGGGTAAGTGTGAGGTACTGCAAACCTCCAACAAGGCTCCGATAAGTGGTGGGTTCAGGTAGTGGGTCACCTTCATAAGATGACAACCGAGAATGTGGAACAGAAGGAGTAGAAGCCGGTTTACAGTCTGACATGTTGAACCGGTCTAGAAGATCAAGCGCATAACGCTTCTGACATAACTGCAATGTTGATTTATCTCGGGAAGCCTCAATTCCCAAGAAAAAACTCAAGTCACCAAGTCGTCGACTGTCAAACGTGGCACAAATATCATCTATCACGGATGAGACAGCCAACGAAGAAGATCCTGTAACGATGATATCATCCACATAAACGAGGATGATGGTGGTAGAATCAGTGGTGTGGCGAATAAACAATGATGAATCTGAGCGACTGTTGACAAACTTGTGACGGATCAAGAAATCATGAAGACGTTGAAACCACGCCCTAGGAGATTGCTTTAACCCATATAAAGCTCGATGAAGCTTGCAAACGGAGTTCGGTGAAGTGGGATCAATGAAACCAGGAGGTTGTTTCATGTGCACGTCTTCACTAAGAAAACCGTTGAGAAAAGCATTTCGAACATCCAGTTGCTTAATATCCCAACTGCGAGAGTGAGCAACTGATAATACGGTCCGAATAGTGGAAGGTTTCACAACTGGGCTGAATGTCTCATCATAGTCGAGTCCGGCTTGTTGAGTAAAGCCCTGAGCAACGAGTCGGGCTTTATGTCGTTCAATTGACCCATCTGCCTTTCGTTTGACCTTAAAGATCCAACGACATCCCACAACATTCATATGAGGCTGACACGGAACGAGAGACCAAGTCCGATTTTTATGTAATGCTGTGAGTTCGTCCTTCATTGCAATCTGCCAATGAGGGAATCTGGAAGCTTGTTTGAATGTCCGTGGCTCATAGGATAACGGATCATTCTGAATAGCAACCAACGCAGAAGGCAAAGAATATGGTGATGTTGCAGCAAGTAACTCAGACACAGCTCGGGAGCGAAGAGGTGGAGGTGAAGAAGTCGCAGATGTTTCAGAAAGGGAAATAGGAATATCCGCACTTGCAGTTGTAGAGGCCGAAATTTTGGTGCCAGGAGTACCTTCAGGAGTATTGCTGAGAAAAGTAGAACCAGAGGGGGTCTCATTCACCTGCGGTAAATGGGTTGGAGCAGCTGGTGAAGCAGGCGGAAGATGAAAAGGGATCGGGGCCGGTTGAGAAACACTCGCTGAGGCCGATTAGGGAATGGTGCGATGGAAGGCTGGACCGGATCTTGAGCTGGGCCCAGGCGTAGAGGACATCCCACTCGGGTTTGGCCCCGGTATGGGCGGTAGCCGCCCGCTCCGCTCTGAAGGGCTTGAGCTTGAGTCTAAACCGGCGGCCTACATGTTGATCCAAGTGCACATACGGACCAAATTGTTCAATGTTATCCCCCTGTTAACGGTTTATTTATACTACTATCTTGCCAAGGAAAAGAAGACTCATCAAATAACACATGTCTTGATAGATATACTCTGTTATTTGATAAGTCTAGGCACCGATATCCTTTACGAATATTATCATATCCAAGAAACATGCAATGCATTGATTTAGGCACAAGTTTATGTGCATTGGTAGCGACAAACATGAGGAAAACAAGAGCAACCAAAGACTTTGAGAAAGCGATAATCGTGTGTTCGTTTCCACAATTTTTGATAAGGGGAGAAGAATTTATGTTGACGCATAGGAGTCTCGCATTTATAAGGTAAACGGCGGTATTGAGCAACGCTTCAAGCCAAAATTTGTAAGGAACTTTAGCTTTAGCCATAAGACACAACCCCATTTCTACAATATGTCGGTGCTTACGCTCGACTACCCCATTTTGTTGAGGTGTATATGGACACGTCATTTGGTGTTTAATACCTTCCTTTTGGAGAAAAGTAGTAAAAACTCGACTAGTAAACTCACCCCCCATCGGTTTGTACAACTTTGACGGTATGTATGGCGTAAATGCGTCTTGACAATTGATTTTCAATGTGTTTTGAAAGAGGCAAATATTTGCGTAACATCAGATTTATGTGTCATGGGAAAAAGCCATACAAAACGAGAATAGTCATCAACGATAGACAAATAAAAACGAAATCCATTCATAGAATAAACGGGGCGGGACCCCGAACAGCCGAAATGTAGCATATCTAATGGATTCAACGCATTAAATGTTCGGGTTGAAAAAGACAACTTGCTAGACTTGCCCAATGGGCACCAATGACAACATTGTTGTTCATTAAGTTTATGACTCAAAGGAAGACTAAACTGACGACACAAAACTTTAAAGATAGGAGTTGACGGATGACCCAAGCGGGAATGCCAAATTTCCTGACTCGTATGTTCACCAAGAAGGGCGACTGGATTATTTTGCGACTTGGAATTGAAAGAAAGCTTGTATAAGCCACCAGAGTTACTGCCAGTAATGATGATCTCCTTCGTCCGATTGTCCTTGACACGGAAACCACACGAGTCAAGTTCAAAAAAACAGTTATTATCCTTAGAAAATTGACGGATGGATAATAAAGGTTTATGAATACGTGGAACATAAAGAACATTGTGGAGATTAAAGGAACGATTATTGAGAGAGACAGAAGAACTACCAATGCGTGAAATAGTTAACTTAGAACCATTACCAATAGTAATTGCATCATTACCTGAGTATGGATAAGATTCGGAGAGGGATGATGGATCTGGAGTCATATGATTCGTGGCTCCCGAATCAAGAATGTACGGGTCAGAGTAAGCCATATACGCAGAATTTGGCTGACACTCTCGACAGTCCCGAGCAGCATGTCCAACTCGATTGCACCACTGACAAGTAATAGATGGAGATGGAAGTATTCCAGCCCACTGTTGACCCCCACGAGCTGTTGACCCACCTCTGTGACCCCTATTATTGTTTCCATTCATACGTTACCAGGAGGAGTAAAGTTGGAAAAGTTGGGGTTCCAGATCCCATTGCCCCAATTACCATTGTTATTGTTTCCATTCCCCCTATATCCTCCATTGTTACCACCTTGATGTCGATTTCCCTGATGTTTGTTCCTCACATTTTGACCTCCCCTATACTGCCCACTACTCCGATTATGACCCCCACTGCCACTGCTGTTTCCTGCACCGTGAGCCATGGAAGGTGAAGATGGAGGAGGGTTCGCCGCAAGAAGAGCCGTGGTTTGAACCACCGGAGTCGCATATTTCTGAAGGAGCATTTCTTCCTTAAGTAGTAGATCCGACACAATGTCCATGGTGAGAGGATTACTTACGTGAGCTGTGGCTAATGATGTCAAAAATTCTTTATACTCCTGACCCAGACCTCCACATACACGCTGAATAAGAACAGGTTCATCAACTGGGTCGCCGGCGGCAGTGAGAGCGTCGGCAATTTGAGATGCACGAAGGAGGTAGTCAGCAATTGATGTATCAGACTCCTTTTTCAGATCATGGAGTTTCTCTCTCAATGTTTCGATTTGAAGTGCCGAAGTGGCCCCAAATCGTTTTGCTAGAAACGACCCATTATAGGGTCTTGCGTCAGCTGTTGGAATTGAGATAGGGTTGAACGGCGGGGTTACCGTGCCACTTGTTTAGTATGTGAGCTGGCTGGTTTAGACTCGGCTCGAAGCCGCTTCAGAGGCGAGGAAGCGGTGGCTCTTGCCCATACCGGTTCGGCCAAAGTGGGATGTCCTCTCTGCCCAGTCCCAGTTCAAGATCTGGTCCAGCCTTCCATCAGCACCATTCCCCTGTCGGCCCGGGCGAGTGTTTCTCAACGGCCGATCCCTTTTCATCTTCACTTTGCTTCACATTGCTCCAACCCATTTACCGCGGGTGAATGAGACCCCTCCGGTTCTACTTTTCTCAAGAATACTCCTGAAGGTACTCCCGGCACCAAAATTTCGGCCTCTACAATGCATGATGCGGATATTCCTATTTCCACTTTACGAAACATCTGCGACTTCTTCACCTCCACCTCTTCGCTCCCGAGCCGTATGCGAGTTACTTGCTGCAACATCACCATATTCTTTGCCTTACTGCGTTGGTTGCTATTCGTAATGATCCGTTATCCTATGAGCCACGGACATTCAAACAAGCTTCCGCATTCCCTCATTGGCGGTGCAATGAAGGACGAACTCACGGCATTACATAAAAAATCGGACTTGGTCTCTCGTTAGTGTCGGCCTCGTATGAATGTTGTGGGATGTCGTTGGATCTTTAAGGTCAAACGAAAGGCGAGATGGAGTCAATTGAACGACATAAAGCCCGACTCGTTGCTCGGGGCTTTACTCAACAAGCCGGACTCGACTATGATGAGACATTCGGCCCAGTTGTGAAACCTTCCACTATTCGGACCGTACATCCGGGCTCAAGCCACTCTCGCGGTTGGGATATTAAGCAACAGGATGTTCTGAATGCTTTTCTCAACGGTTTTCTTAGTGAAGACGTGTACATGAAACAACCTCCTGGTTTCATTGATCCCACTTCACCGGACTCCGTTTGCAAGCTTCATCGAGCTTTATATGGGTTAAAGCAATCTCCTAAGGCGTGGTTTCAACGTCTTCATGATTTCTTGATCCGTCACAAGTTTGTCAACAGTCACTCAGATTCATCATTGTTTATTCGCCACACCACTGATTCTACCACCATCATCCTCGTTGATGTGGATGATATCATCGTTACAGGATCTTCTTCGTTGTCTATCTCATCCATGATAGATGATATTTGTGCTATGTTTGACAGTCGACGACTTGGTGACTTGAGTTTTTTCTTGGGAATTGAGGCTTCCCGAGATAAATCAACATTGCAGTTATGTCAGAAGCGTTATGCGCTTGATCTTCTAGACCGGTTCAACATGTCGATCGTAAACCTAGGCTTCTACTCATTCTCGTTCCACATTCTCGGTTGTCATCTTATGAAGTGTGACCCACTACCTCGAACCCACCACTTATCGGAGCCTTGTTGGAGGTTTGCGGTACCTCACACTTACCCGATCCCGATATAGCATTTTACGTAAATCGGGTGTGTCGGTTTATGCACCAACCTCGTTCTACTCGTCTTGTTGCGGCTAAGAGGATTCTCGGATTTATTAAAGGTACACTCTCTTTGGGTCTTACCTTTTATCGCTCCTCGAATCTATCCATTCAGGTGCATACTCGGACGGCTGGGCAGGTGTGACCCGGGATGATCGTCGTTCCACCACTTTGGAGCGTGTATCTTTATCGGTCCCAATCTTGTTTCTTGATCGCAAAGAAACAAACTACCGTATCTAGATCAAGTAGTGAAGCGAGAATATCGAGCTCTTGCCACGACTACCGCAGAGTTACGATGGTTTTCTTATTTATTTCAGAGCTGCATATTCCTTTCCGTCATCCGTTCCTATTTTGTGATAATATTTCAGCTTTGCATATGGCACGTAATCCGGTATTTCATGCTCGTACCCGTCACATAGAAATTGATTATCATTTTGTTCGGGAACTAGTGGCTCGAGGGTTCTTGCAGTTAAGATATGTGTCTTCTGATGATCAATTAGCCGATGCCTTCACTAAAGGGTTACCTAAACCACCGTTTCAAGCACTTTCAATCAAGCTTCGCCTCCCTTATGGCCGTCTCGCTTGAGGGGGGGTATTAGCCGAGATCTGTTGGTATTTTAGGTTCATGTATAGATAGTGGCTGAACATATTCCATGTACTAGTGTATCTGTGTAGTGTATATATATGTGTTATTTCTATGGAATATGTTCAGCCACTATCTATACATGGGCCAAACGTACTGATGCTGCCACGAAAAATGGTTGCACAGGGACTGACCGGGATAGCAACGGTGGCCGGACCGAAAAAACACGCTCCACGAGATCCTAAAATAAAGTGGGACCTACAAGATAAAACACCGTTAGGGTGGGGGGATTTTCCCCCCAAAAACCCTCCGGCGTGAGAATCATTAATCCCATACATGACATATATCATAATTTCTAGAGAGAGAAAGAGGGAGGAGAGAGAAGCTCTAAAATGTAACATACCTCAAATTATGAAATGGGGGGAGTATATATAGGCCAAGGGTGATGTCATCAATGACATCATCATCCACATCATTTTCCTTTACCACGTGTCACGCCTGCAATGGAGGGAAGTCTAACAAAAGACTTATCATTCAACATTTAACATAAATCATACACTATAAATTATGCGCCATACTACACATATCATACGGAAACCAAGCCATATGCGGGGATCAAGCCATAACCGCATAACATAAATCCTTGGCTAAAACCATCACCATAACACTAACATGCGACATACAATATACGACATACAACACGACATGCTACATGCGACATACGATGTGCGACATGACACATCGACAAACAACACCCGTCATACGGGAACCTTCATCTGACATGCGGGAACCACCACCCTAAGCTCGGGAACGATACTCGTCATGCGGGAACCAATATTCGATGTACAATATATAATATGTGAGGGCCAAGCCATTGGCGGAACCAGGACCGAACTATAGCGATAAGCCTAACTTTGGCTAGCATCATAATCATAGGCACTCAATATGCGGCATATAACGTCTGACATATAATACGCGGCATACGGAAAATAACACTTAATATGCGGCATATATCAAATAACACATAATATGCGGCATATAGAACATAACACATAATATGCGGCATATATCACATAACACATAATATGCGGCATATATCAAATAACACGTAATATGCGGCATATATCAAATAACATAGGGGGAACCACACTATTGGCGACAACCAAGAACCCACCCCTTGCCGGGGTACTAGAACTACCACGCGACATCCTCATAAAATAGGGGCCCACATAGACCATAAAATAGGGCCCCCTTATAGGCCAAATTCAAACTTGGGCCGGGCAAACACTTAACGGGAATAATATTTTTCCATGGCGCATCAGAAGCCCCCTACTCCTTAGCTCGATTATTCATGATCAAGCTGAGGAGTAAAATAATATACATAACAAAATATAACTTATCACATCGAGTCAACTCCCCTGGTACGAAACACATGCCCGCTCTTTGATCTTTCCAACACTTTCATTACTGACTTCTCATTTTACTTCAACTTTTTGCATTTTCTCTTTTTTCTTTCCTATTTCAATCATTTCTGTCTTTTAACTCTGCTTTTCGCACTTCGGTTGTCGTAATCTGCGACTTATTCTTAACTTTAACTTGAATGATATTGCCTATTTTCTTTAACTTGTTTTGAATTTTCATTTTTACGTTCATTATTCTACCTTGATCTCTCACTTTATATGTCGCCTACTGCCTTTTGCTTCAATAGTTATCTTTTTTGCTTCGATAGTTCATCGAAGATTCACTTCATGACCTTACCTCTATACATACTACTCCCTTCAAAAGAGTGAGGCTTGTCTTTAGGCAGCCTCACTCCCTAACTATGCTTCTCGCCCTTCAGCTTTATTCAGCTTCGGGGCGACTTACTATTCCTTGCCCATCTGTGTCGAACCAACTCTAAAACTAAAAACTCACGGCCAAACCTCACTTGGCCCAAACCAAAACTCGCGGACACACCCCTTTGGCCCAAACCAAAACTCGCGGCCAAACCCGTGCCAACTCGCGCCAAACCCACTCACAACTCGCGGCCAAACCCACTCGCCTAAACTAAAACTCGCGCCAAACATCATTTGGCCCAAACCAAAACTCGCGGCCAAACACGCTTGGCCAACTCGCGACCAAACCCACTTACAACTACGGCCCAAACCCACTGCCTAAACCAAAACTCGCGACCCAAACACGCTGCCAACTCGCGCCAAACCCACTGCTGCCAACTCGCGGCCAAACCCACTGCCCAAACCAAAACTCGCGCGCCAAACATCATTTGGCCCAACCCAAAACTCGCGCCAAACCCAGGCAGCAACTCGCGGCCAAACCACTGCCAACTCGCGGCCAAACCCATTTGGCCTAAACCAAAACTCGCGGCCAAACATCATTCGCCCAAACCAAAACTCGCGGGCCAAACATCATTTTGGCCCCAATCAAACTCGCGGCCAAACCCGCTGCCAACTCGCGGCAAACCCACTTTCGCCAACTCGCGGCCAAACCCGCTTGGCCTAAACCAAACTTCGCGGCCAAACATCATTTGGCCCAAACCAAAACTCGCGGCCAAACATCATTCGCCCAAATCAAAACTCGCTGCCAAACCCGCTACAACTCGCGGCCAAACCCACTGCCTAAACCTAAAACTCGCGCCAAACATCATTTGGCCCAAACCAAAACTCGCGGCCAAACCCGTCACAACTCGCGCCAAAACCACTGGGCCAATCTCGCGGCCAAACCAGCAGCCCAAATCAAAACTCGTTAACTAATACGCGACAATCACAACCAAACGCGACAATCACAAGCGCGCTAACTAAAAACGCAATAATCACAAACGCGCTAATCTAACAACGCGACAAACGCAAACGCGCAAACTAAAACGCGACAAACGTAAACGCGCTAATCGAAACCACACTAATCAAGACCGCGCTTAAAACCGCGCTAAGCAAAACCATGCTAATCAAACCGTGCTACTCAAACCTTACTAATCTAATCAAGGCTGACGTAACCGCGCCGATCAAAACCGCGCGAACCAAAACCTTACTAATCTAATCAAGGCTGATCGTAACCGCGCCGATCAAAACCGCGCTAACAAAACCTTACTTGATGCGACCGCATCACTAACAAACCGCATTCAATCATGCCGATAAAACTCAAACCGCCTTAAATCAAAACTTTCCTTAGACCACTGGCCAAACTATCTAGTTCCATCGTTGCTCGACTCTTTGCTCGGCATCTTTAAGCCGGGTCTTTTCTAAACTGTTAAAAAATCGGGACTTTACGTGCACGGCCTTTTGCGTGGCTTTCGAGCTTGGTCTCGATACTCCCGAGTGCGGCCCCGCGAGATCTCGTTGTGCCTGGCTTTTAAACCAGACTTTTATGAGCCAGGCCTCTGCACAGGGCTCCCGAGTCCTAATGCGGATCCGTTGTGCTCGGCTTTTAAACCGGGACTTTTCGAGCCGGGCCTGCGCCCGACTCCCGAGTGCGCTAATGTGCATCCGTTGTGCACCGGCTTTTAAACCGGGACTTTTCTGAGCCAGGCCTGCGGACTCCCGAGTCCGCGGCGCGGATCCCGTTGTGCCTGGCTTTTAAACCAGGACTTTTCTGAGTCAGGCCTCTGCCCGGACTCCCGAGTCTGCTAATGCAGATCCCGTTGTGCCTGGCTTTTAAACCAGGACTTTTACGAGCCAGGCCTGCGCCGGGACTCCCGTGCGCTGCGTGCGGATCAGTTGTGCCTGGCTTTTAAACCAGGACTTTTCTGAAAACTTCATCAACTTTGTCGCAGCTTTATCAACTTTGGGGCCGCTTTATCAACTTTGGGGCCGCTTTATCAACTTTGTCGCCGCTTTATCAACTTTGGCGCAGCTTTATCAACTTTGGGGCCGCTTTATCAACTTTGGCGCAGCTTTATCAACTTTGGGGCCGCTTTATCAACTTTGTCGCCGCTTTATCAACTTTGTCGCCGCTTTATCAACTTTGGGGCCGCTTTATCAACTTTGGCACAGCTTTATCAACTTTGTCGCCGCTTTATCAACTTTAGGGCCGCTTTATCAACTTTGGCACAACTTTATCAACTTTGTCGCCGCTTTATCAACTTTGTCGCCGCTTTATCAACTTTGGGGCCGCTTTATCAACTTTGTCACATGAGCAGCCGATGCGAGCCCCACGGGCTGGGATGCGAGCCCCACAGCCTGGTGCGAGCCCCACAAGCCGGGGGCGAGCCCACATTCTTTTTTCAAAATTTTTCTAAAACTTTTCCAACTGTGGCATCTCGCCGAAATTTCACTTTTCAAAACCCTTTTCAATCTTTTCAAAATTTTCAAAACAGTGGCATCTCGCCAAACTTTCATTCTTCAAAACTTTTCAAAACGGCGACATCTCGCCAAATTTTCATTCTTCAAACTCTTCAAAACGGCGACATCTCGCCAAATTTTCATTCTTCAAAACTTTTCAAAACGGCGACATCTCACCAAATTTTCATTTTTCAAAACTTTCAAAACGGCGACATCTCACCAAATTTTCATTCTTCAAAACTTTCAAAACGGCGACATCTCGCCAAATTTTCATTTTTCAAAACTTTCAAAACGGCGACATCTCGCCAAACTTTCATTCTTCAAAACTTTCAAAACGGCGACATCTCGCCAAATTTTCATTTTTCAAAACTTTCAAAACGGCGACATCTCGCCAAATTTTCATTCTTCAAAACTTTTCCAAAAACGGTGACAGTTCGGGATGTAAGCCCTTCAGACAGTTTATGGGACTGTAAGCCCTTCTTTAGCGACAGTTTTTTGGGACTGTTAACCCTTCTTTAGCGACAGTTTTTTGGGACTGTTAACCCTTCTTTAGCGACAGTTTTTTTGGACTGTTAACCCTTCTTTAGCGACAGTTTTTTGGGACTGTTAACCCTTCTTTAGCGCTTCTTTAGCGACGTTGGGACTTAACCCTTCTTTAGCGACGCCGGATGTTAGCCCTTCTCGAAGGGCGCTGGTGATGTAAGCCCTGGGCGCTAGGGGGATGCGAGCCCATCATTCGCAGTTCGGGATGCTAGCCCATCATTCGCTTTATCATGCTCTTTATCAAAACTTTTCGAACATGCGGAATCCCGCCAAACTCTACTTTTTAAAATCTTTTGAAACATGCGGCATCCCGCAAAACTTTAACTTTTTCAAAAACTTTTGAAACATGCGGCATCCCGCAAAGCTTTAACCTTTCAAAATCTTTTGAAACATGCGGTATCCCGCAAAACTTTAACCTTTCAAAATCTTTTGAAACATGCGGCATCCCGCAAAACTTTAACTTTTTCAAAAACTTTTGAAACATGCGGCATCCCGCAAAACTTTAACCTTTCAAAATCTTTTGAAACATGCGGCATCCCGCAAAACTTTAACCTTTCAAAATCTTTTGAAACATGCGGCATCCCGCAAAACTTTAACCTTTCAAAATCTTTTGAAACATGCGGCATCCCGCAAAACTTTAACTTTTTCAAAAACTTTTGAAACATGCGGCATCCCGCAAAACTTTAACTTTTTCAAAAACTTTTGAAACATGCGGCATCCCGCAAAACTTTAACCTTTCAAAATCTTTTGAAACATGCGGCATCCCGCAAAACTCTTAACCTTTCAAAAATCTTTTGAAACATGCGGCATCCCGCAAAACTCTTAACCTTTCAAAATCTTTTGAAACATGCGGCATCCCGCAAAACTTTAACCTTTCAAAATCTTTTGAAACATGCGGCATCCCGCAAAACTTTAACTTTTTCAAAAACTTTTGAAACATGCGGCATCCCGCAAAACTTTAATCTTTCAAAATCTTTTGAAACATGGAAGGAGGGTCACCATGCCCATATACCACGATATTTCCATTTCCCATTACGATGATATTAGCATAACTTTTCATAATACTGATATAACTTTGCACATAAACATATAGCATAAAATTCACATACTTTACTTTATATCATTTTTCTTGCATCATACTTCTTTTACATTTAATTCAATCAAGATTCATACTTTGCTAATTTTACGACTTTCACAATTAAACAACTAAGTCAGGCTACTGTCTAAAAATTGGCGCGAAGCAAGCTATAACAAAATAATACTAACACATGCACTCATCTTTAGCAAATAGCAACTAGCGTTTCATATCATATCACACATTTTGAGGGGCATATTAAAAATTCGTATATGAATTATGTACATTAGCATTACGTTATTTATCTTACATTTTCATGTTTATAACGCACGCTCCACATTAGCGGTCAAGCATATCTCTTATCCTAACAATAACATATTGTAGCAAAATATCACATAATCAATTTCGCGAAGCCTATACTCCATATATTCCAGATATATTAGACTTGTCTCATTTGTACTAAAATCACAATTACTTTCTTTCTTAATAAACGTCGACAATAGCATTTTCACATATACGACATTACCTACATTTTATCCATTTCTAAAAAGTCGCTACATTTAAATACTTCTCATATCCGCATTTTGACTCACATGCTCAATTAACCAATTTCCTCCTACGAGAATTTATTTTCACACTCCCATTCTAAACGATGGTTGCTAGTTCAAATAGCTCTTATTCAAAAATTAATAATTCATATCCCCAAAATTTGAATAAAGCCCAAGATAATCTTATAAGAAATTCATATTCTAGTCATCTTTAATCATGCTTTCAGTTTTCGTCTAAGGGATTCATCGCAAAATCAACTCATTCTATCAAGCAAGCATAGTAAACAGAGAATTACTTGACTTTACTACGCACCAGAATTTCTAATCATATATTCATTTACACACTATTTTCCTCGTGATTTACTTTCATTTTCGTCTAATAACTCTTAACAATTGACCACCGGATTTAATATCACATAAAGTAATATCAAGTTAAAGCCTCAACTTGTCACGATGCACATATTCAAAACATATTCATATCTTTATTAAAGATGTATTTGCATATATTTGTTATCAATTTACTAAGCATGTATTGCTAATCATTTATTCATTATAAATGACAAGAATGGAAAGAAACGACCTGATGGAGATTTGCTTGCGATTTTGACGAAACCCGTCAAAAGTTTAACGGACTTCTCAATGGCAGGCCCTTAATATAACTTCCAAGTTAACAAATCTAATGCCCCAAATAGAAAAACCCATGTGCTGACCCCAACCACTCACAAGATTTGTGGATGAGAATCACCATTGACTTTGACAACCAATTTCCTGTACCAACTTACAACCAAGCAAAAAAATTGAGAAAACCTTTAAACAATATTTATTCCACTTTCTATTTTACACTCCTTCACCATTGACGACTCCTCAACCAACGACAACTTCCAACGGCGACCTCCCCAGCGGTGGCATCCAACTACCGGCGACCTCTTCACCGGCGGCTTCAAGAATCACAAGGCCAGCGGCACTCTAGACGCGGGCTCCCCGATTTGCTGCGAGATCCTCGCCGGGTTGCCTCGCTCTTACTCCTAGCGACCTACCTACTCAAATTCCGGCGATTCCACCTTGATCTCAAGAACGGCGAACCCAAGAGCTAATGTCACCGCCGGCGACCAACACTCAACGGTGACAAAACCCATCGGAGACACCTCGAACGGCTACAACCAACATCCGCAAACCCCACCTCTCTGAAACCCAAACTAGCTCCCACCGGCGACCATCAATCCGGCGAGATAACGGCGGCATTATGAACGCCTCTACTAGCTGACACGTGTCGGGTAACGTGTCTAACTAATTGACACGCGTTGGACACAACTGTTCTCCTATCGACACGTCTCTCCGACGACTGTTCACTTTCTCTCTCTAACTTTCCGGCGAACCCGTCTTCACCGGCGACGGTGGCTTTATCAGATCTGGGCTCTTCATCTTCTTCCCTTTCTTTTTCTAATCTGCTCTCCTCAACTCCTCATCCACGAACCTTAACCCCTAATAACGCAGAATATGGAAATTGTTGACTTTTCGGATCTTTGCTAAGGAAGAAACGGAAAAGTTGATTTCCAAAATTCCGGCTAACTCCGACAACTCCGATCTGAGATTTCCCCTTCCCAGGCAAAACGAAAATTGCTAACTGACCAATCCGGCTACTCCGGCTGACCATATGAAGCTACCCCCAACTGTTGTAGTCTGAATTTATACCCCCAGCTCAGCTCCTCTATTCCGGCCAAACTTCGCCGGAAAATTGTCAGTCCCGGCAACAGAACCAACTGATGCTGCCATGAAAAATGGTTGCACAGGGACTGACCGGGATAGCAACGGTGGCCGGACCGGAAAAACACGCTCCACGAGATCCTAAAATAAAGTGGGACCTACAAGATAAAACACCGTTAGGGTGGGGGGATTTTTCCCCCAAAAACCCTCCGGCGTGAGAATCATTAATCCCATACATGACATATATCATAATTTCTAGAGAGAGAAAGAGGGAGGAGAGAGAAGCTCTAAAATGTAACATACCTCAAATTATGAAATGGGGGGAGTATATATAGGCCAAGGGTGATGTCATCAATGACATCATCATCCACATCATTTTCCTTTACCACGTGTCACGCCTGCAATGGAGGAAAGTCTAACAAAAGACTTATCATTCAACATTTAACATAAATCATACACTATAAATTATGCGCCATACTACACATATCATACGGAAATCAAGCCATATGCGGGGATCAAGCCATAACCGCATAACATAAATCCTTAGCTAAAACCATCACCATAACACTAACATGCGACATACAATATACGGCATACAACACGACATGCTACATGCGACATACGATGTGCGACATGACACATCGACAAACAACACCTGTCATACGGGAACCTTCATCTGACATGCGGGAACCACCACCCTAAGCTCGGGAACGATACTCGTCATGCGGGAACCAATATTCGATGTACAATATATAATATGTGAGGGCCAAGCCATCAAGGAACCAGACCCGAACTATAGCGATAAGCCTAACTTTGGCTAGCATCATAATCATAGGCACTCAATATGCAGCATATAACGTACAACATATAATACGCGGCATACGGAAAATAACACTTAATATGCGGCATATATCACATAACACATAATATGCGGCATATAGAACATAACACATAATATGTGGCATATATCACATAACACATAATATGCGGCATATATCAAATAACACGTAATATGCGGTATATATCAAATAACATAGGGGGAACCACACTATTGACGACAACCAAGAATCCGTCCTCGCTGGGAGTCTAGAACTACCACGCGACATCCTCATAAAATAGGGGCCCACATAGACCATAAAATAGGGCCCCCTTATAGGCCAAATTCAAACTTGGGCCGGGCAAACACTTGACGGGAATAATATTTTTCCATGGCGCATCACGTACCTTACAAAGGAAAATTACGTTAATTGGAGAATATTTCCTTGATATTTTATATGAACCTAAAATACCAACAGATCTCGGCTAATACAGATAAATAGAGATGTAGAAAAAATGTAAAAAATAAATAAATATATATATACCCAGTTGTAAGACATTTCACATGCTTTGTTAAGCTATCCGGCAGAGTGTGAAGTCATTAAAAGAACTCTCAAGATCAAAACCACTTTACTCAAAAGAATAGAGATATGAATTTTCAAAAAAAAAACTTAACAAAAAAGTTTTTAAAACATAGAATGGCTTTTTTTTAAAGAAAAACAAGCAAAAGCATGTCTGTAGCCACTAATGATGCGGATTCTTGTCTATCGCCCACATATTCCATCCTTGAAAAGATATAGTAATGAAAAAGGACATACTTACAACCCTGTTTATCTTATTCTGCGATGCTGCTTCCAACATCTTTTCATGTTCTTCACTAGATATTTCTCTTCCCCACTGAGCTTGGGCCTGACAAAGTACCTGCAAGAGCAAATCCTTGTTCACTCGTTGAAGTCGTTTCTACTGTTTCCCTCTCCACTTTCTCTTCAGCAACTTCTATTGGCTTCATAAGTTCTTCCCGTCTCGCTAAAGCCCCTTGCAATGCTTCCGTTCTCACTTTCTCTTCAACATCTTGTATTTGCTTTGTTACTTCCTGTCTTTCTGCTAAAGCAACAACCACATTTGATGGGACAAAGTCCTTCCCACGGTACATTACAATGTAATATTTGTTTCTTAGCAGTAAGAGTCCTCCTGTTAGTTTCTGATAGATTAATTGCAAATGTTAGAACCACAGCCTTTTAAAGTTGCGAATACTCGGAAGCTAAAAGATTTTTAGCCCGTCTTCCCAGGATGTTAAATAAACCAGTATTATAAAGAAAATAGAATTTTAAACTGTCGGTAAATTCCTATTATAAACATGGTGGAGATTCAAAATAAAAATAGCATGTTAAGTCATTTCATGCGTCAATTGTCGTAATCCATGAGACAAAAGCAAGAATGAAAAAGCTCTAGCAACTTGCTAAAATGAACAAGGAAGGCAGAAACTATATTTTGGCCACTGAACTATAGGACGATTTCCAATGTCTCGACTGTTCTATTTATTTTTTGAATGTCACCATTGAACTTTTACACCTTTTTTCAGTGTCACCACTCCATCCATTAATTCGCCAAAAAATTAACAAAACTTAGTCATGTGATTGCACAGACTAACCCAAGTTCAGTTTTTGACGACTTTGTTAACTTAGGGGGAAAGCTCCCCGCCATATTACATGCACGTGGGATTCAAATGTCTCACCTAATCCTAACCAGGTGACACATAGCAATAAGCTATCAAAGTCATTAAAAAATTAACCTAAGTTGGTAATGTTCGGGCATGTAACTAACTTTCATAAGATTTTAGACAATTTAATGGACGGAGTGGTGACATTGAAAAAAGGGTAAAAGTTCAATGTTGACATTAAAATAAATAAATAGTTGTTGAGTGACTCTCAATTATTGACAAAATGGGTTTAGGCAATGGACTTGGGCAAGGATTGCAATTGCTGTGCTGCTGTGTGTTGCTGTGCTGCTGCGTGTGTTGAAGGGGCCGAGGCGGGCGCCCCATCTGGCCGAGGCGTGCGCACCAGTGGCCGAGGAGGGTGGCCTGGTCTCTTGGTCTTGAGGCGGCCGCATGAGCCTTGGTGAGGCGGCCGCATCGTATGCCGAGGGTTGGTGTTGTTCTACCTCAATTCCAGGCGGGCGCCTGGCACCCTTGAGGCGTGCGCCTCACGGCGTTGTTTGCTGGAGCTTGGGCCGGGCCTGATGTGCAGCCGTGAAGTTTGCCTAAGTTTGCCCTAGATATAAATATTGTGTTTTGTCATTGTTTCTCCTGCAGCCTTGAATAGAGTAAGATAGAAACAAGTTAGTTTATTCACCATTGAGAGATTGTGTGATTGTTTTTCACCTTGATCATCTCCTTGTACTCTTGATTGATATAGTGGATTGTTCTCCGTCGCCCGTGGTTTTTTACTCCTCTTGTTTTGAGGGGTTTTCCACGTAAATCTCTGTGTCCCTTGCTTGTTATTATTTTCATATTTCTATTTTATATTTGTGTTCATCTTTGCTTAGCAAGTATAGGCCATTGTTTCCCAACAATTGGTATCAGAGCTTGGTTCAGAAGGGTCCTATATTGCTTGTTTGATTGAAGATGTCAGGGAAGTACGAGATTGAGAAGTTTAATCGCAAGGTTAACTTTGGGCTGTGGAAAGTAAAGATGCGAGCAATTTTGGTGGGTAAAAATTGCGTCAAAGCTTTACTTGGGAAGGCGAAGAAACCGACAAGTCTGACGGATGAACAATTTGATGATATGGACGAAAAGGCTTTGTCTCTCTTACAATTGAGTCTCAAGGATGAGGTATTGAGAGAGGTTGTAGAAGAGAAGACTGCGGCAGGGCTTTGGCTTAAGCTTGAACAATTGTACATGACTAAGAGTGTTAGCAACAGGTTGCTTCTATTGAAGAAACTCGAGGAGTGTAAACTCAAAACAGGTGGGTCCTTGGAGGAACATCTTGATGAGTTCGA
Organism: Adenophora triphylla var. japonica; assembly: GCA_022495995.1. Taxonomy (NCBI): domain Eukaryota; kingdom Viridiplantae; phylum Streptophyta; class Magnoliopsida; order Asterales; family Campanulaceae; genus Adenophora; species Adenophora triphylla. The sequence continues at coordinate 159,576 of JAFEMH010003150.1, forward strand.
TGGCTTGGTCATGGACTTGAAGAATATTGATGTCGTGATTGATGATGAGCAATTGGCGGTAAAATTGCTTTGTTCTCTCCCTTCGGAATACATGCACTTTCGCGAGACAGTTTTGTATGGCAAGGAAGAGGTTGCTTTCGATGAGATCAAGTCTGCTTTACTAAGTCGTGAGGTTATTGAATCGCACTTGACTTCCCAAAGTGCTGAATCTCAAGGTGAGGGCTTAATTGCTAAAGGCGGAAAGAAGACAGGGAAAGGATCGACAGGGAAAGGATCGATTTCAAGAAATTCTGGTCAGTCAAGTTTAAGTGATTGGCAAAAGAATGTGATATGTCATAGCTGCAAGGAGAAGGGACACATTCGAAAGTATTGCCCTAATCGGAGAGGTTTTAAAAGGGAAGAGGATACAACCGCTAAGGGCAAGGGTGAAGCTGGAGTGGTACATGAAGACACTAGTGATGACAGTGATTGTGATGCTCTTACTGCTTGTGATTCGGGCTCCAAAATTCGTGACAATTGGATTTTGGACTCGGGGTGTTCTTATCATCTTAGTCCTAACAGGGCATGGTTCTGTTCCTATAAAACTATTACTGGTGGATCCGTTTTGATGGGGAACAATGCTGCTTGCAAGGTTGTCGGAATTGGGACTATTATGGTTAAGATGTTCGATGGGGTAGTCAGAAAGTTGCACAACGTCCGGCACGTTCCTGATTTGAAGAAAAACCTGATTTCCTTAGGTACCTTGGATAGTCTTGGATATAGCTGCACCATTGCTAATGGTGAACTATTGGCTACTAAAGGTGGTTGCACTGAAGGGAAAGAAGGTGGGAACATTGTATGAACTTCTTGGGTCTACGGTTGTTGGGGATGTGTCTGTTGCAAAGGGATCTATGACTGAGGCGGAGACTACTCAGCTGTGGCACATGAGATTGGGTCACATCGGCTTGAAGGGAATGACTGAACTTTCGAAGCGCGGCTTATTGGATGGACAGAAGACAGGGCCTATGGAATTCTGTGAGCACTGCGTGCTTGGAAAACAAACAAAGGCAAGCTTCGGACAGGGAGTACACACGTCTAAAGGTATTCTTGATTATATTCATTCTGATTTGTGGGGTCCTGCTAGAAAATTATCTAAGGGTGGTTCTCGTTACTTGTTGACTTTTGTTGATGATTATTCACGAAAAGTGGTTGTCTATTTCTTAAAACATAAGAATGATGTGCTTTTGAATCTTAAGCAGTGGAAAACCTTAGTTGAGAAACAGACAGGTAGACCTATAAAGAAACTGAGAACAGATAATGGCCTTGAGTTTGTCGAAAAGGAGATTACTGAATTTTGCAAAAATGAAGGTATTGGTCGACATAGAACTTGTGTTGGGAAACCACAACAGAACGGTGTTGCTGAAAGAATGAATCGCACTTTGTTAGAAAGGGCTCGATGTTTGTTGTCACAAGCAGGTTTGGGTAAAGAATTTTGGGCAGAGGCGATTAGTATGACTGCTTACTTGGCTAATCGTTCTCCAAATTCTAGTATTGGGATGAAGACTCCGGTGGAGATGTGGTCTGGCTCTCCAGGAGATTACTCAAGATTGCGTATCTTTGGGTGCCCCGCATATGCTTATGTCAACAATGGAAACAAATTGGAGTCAAGAGCCAAAAAGTGTGTCTTTGTTGGCTATACTACTGGAGTTAAGGGATTTCAGTTATGGGACCCGGTTGCATCTAAGTTCCTGACGAGTAGAGATGTCACATTTAATGAGTCTCTACTTCTCCATGAGAAAGGTGGTTCTCGCGACGGACACGTGAAGCGAGTGGAGCTAGATGGAGATGATAGGGTGGAACTTGACTTAGATGCGGATAACTTGTCTGATGAAGCACCTCCTACTGATGTTTCAGTTCAGGAGGAAGAGACTACGGTGCAGGTGGAGACTACCAATGATCGTGGTAGGGGTAAGAGGGATAAAAGACCTCCTATTAGATATGGGTTTGAGGAGATGGTGGCTTATGCACTGTCCGCTGCTGAAACTGTTGATGTGCATGAACCATTCTCCTACAAGGAAGCTATGTCTTGTGAAGATTCTGCAAAGTGGTCGGTTGCTATGGAAGAAGAGATGGTATCTCTTGCGAAGAATCAGACATGGGAACTTGTGAGGCCTCCACCAAAGAAGAAGTTAGTCAGCTGCAAGTGGGTCTACAAGTTCAAGGAAGCTTCGGGGATTGAGGAAGCAAGGTATAAAGCAAGGTTAGTTGCTCGTGGCTTCACTCAAGTCGAAGGAATAGACTACAATGAGATATTTTCACCGGTTGTTAGACACACATCTATTCGTACCTTGTTGAGCATTGTGGCAATGAAGGATCTTGAGCTTGAGCAGTTAGATGTGAAAACAGCGTTTTTACATGGGGAACTTGAGGAGGAGATCTACATGCGCCAACCTGAAGGGTTTGTGGTCGAAGGAAAGGAGGATCATGTCTGTCTGTTGAAAAGATCCTTGTATGGCTTGAAGCAGTCACCTCGACAATGGTATAAAAGGTTTGACACTTTTATGGTAACCCATGGTTTTGCTAGGAGTGATTTTGATAGTTGTGTCTACTTGAAGGGCTGTAGTGATGGCTCATTAATTTATCTTATGTTATATGTCAATGATATGCTTGTAGCTGCAAAAGATATTAATGATGTCAACCAGGTGAAATTGATGTTGAAAGGGGAGTTTGAGATGAAAGATCTAGGTACTGCGAGGAAGATTCTTGGCATGGAAATTGAACGAGATCGGAAGAAGGGACTACTTTACTTGTCGCAAGGAAAGTATGTACAGAGGGTCTTGGAGCGGTTCAACATGAAGGATGCCAAATCTGTGAGTACACCTCTAGCTTCTCACTTTCGGTTGTCTTCTTTAGATTGCCCCAAGTCTAAAGATGAGGAAGATTATATGTCACGTGTTCCGTATTCGAATGCTGTGGGGTGCATTATGTATGCTATGGTTTGCACTCGGCCTGATATTGCTCAAGCAGTGAGCGTAGTGAGTCGATACATGGGGAATCCGGGTAAAGAGCATTGAAATGCTGTCAAATGGATTCTTAGATACTTGTGTGGTGCTCCGAATTTATGCATTGTCTATGGTAGGAATCGTGATGGTTTTGTTGGGCATGTTGATTCAGATTGGGGTGGTAATCTTGATGACAGAAATTCTACAACGGGGTATGTGTTTTGTCTTGGTGGTTCCGCTATTAGTTGGAAATCCGGACTGCGGGAAGTCACAGCGTTGTCTACTGCTGAGGCTGAATATATGGCTATAACAGAGGCTGTCAAGGAAGCCAAATGGCTTGGTGGCTTGGTTCGTGAACTTGGTATGGTTCAAGGTGCTCCTGAAGTTTTCAGTGATAGCCAAAGCGCTATCTGTTTGGCAAAGAATCAAAATTCTTTCCATAGGAGAACGAAGCACATTGACATTAAGTATCACTTTGTGAGGACTTCAATTGCAAGTGGTGAGGTCGTTCTGAAGAAAGTTGATACAGTTGACAACCCGGCGGATATGTTGACAAAGCCTTTGCAGATTGCTAAGTTCAAGCATTGCTTGGACTTAGTGGGTGTTACTAAATGTATGTAATCCATAATTAAGTTATTCCAGCTTCAGACTCCGTGGAAAAATGTATTCAGTTTTTCAATTTTGAGCACTCTGTGAATATAACCACTAAAGGGGGGCTACTGAGAAATAGTAATCTAACTTCTCTTGGGGTCGCCAGTATACTGATGCATATTTTATACATAGGACACAACAAAGAAACCCAAATATAGGGCCTCAGGTCACTAATGACGGTCCACTGTATTCTTCTCTTCTGGGTAAACAAGTTGCTCACTTATAAACACCAACAAGAGACGCACACTCACTAAACAAAACAAGCACATGGGATTATATGAAATCAAATGAACAGATTTTTAGGGCTTGCCTCACTTGAGCTATCAACAATCCTACCAAACTACGTATAACAAGAATCTAGTGAGATATAAATGGACAGTACGTAATAGCAAGTGCCATACTTTTGAAGTATCAGCTTTCGCACACAAAGAAACTCAACCTCGATATGATAAAGAATTTCCTCAAAAGAGATAATAACAACCTATGTTCTAGAAAGAAAAACCTTGTGCACCTTTAACTCATCAGCCATTAGTAGATTGTTAGTATTCTGGATTCCACGTTTCACAGCAATCTTCACAATCCCAAAGCTTGATTATCGCAGCTACCAAGCCCTGATGATTCCTGTTTCTCCCTTCATATAGTATAGGAGTCAAACATAAAAAATATAGAGGCCGTGATCATAAAATGCCAAATAATTTACTCAAAAATCAATTTTATACCAAGAGCAAAATGAATAGGAAGTGATTTTGCGTAAATTAGTCATCTCAGCATTTGTCAACCGAGGCCGCATTCCAGTAGGAAGAAGTCTTAAAGGAGTTTTATAGCCAGGAATTGTCTGAGGGAGTAAGTCAGCATCGACAGGAAGTATTCCTGTGCCCCACCATTCCTCAAGCAAGCTATTAAATTCAGCTGCCTCATCTGACATGCTCTCATAAGGGTCTGAAACAACCGGTTTGCTCATTGCCAGATTTGAATCCTCAATATCCTCTTTCCTTGTTATTGACTTGTTTGCAGCTGTAACATCTGGGACAAATAGAGAATCTTCTTCTCTTTCAATGGATTGAGATCTCGAAGATGGCCCCGCTCCCGCATAATCTGTTCCCCTGTACACCATCATAACACTTCCGGACCTCCAGATAGGTTAAAGCAGCAAAACTAAGAACCAGTGATCAAAGTTGCTGACAGTTGTGCAGTTCAAAAGTTACAATAGTACATGAAATCTGCATACAGGTATGTATCATTGAAACCCACTAGTAACTTCAATGCACATTAGGTGGGTCGCAATATAAAAGATAACAATGTTAAAGACATGAATTCGAGCTGATTTAATGAGTCCTCAGTTACTTGACGTGCCTCACTAAATCTGAAATGTTCTTCAGATGAAATTAGTCATATTCATTATCCTCCAGTGAAGTGCTTTAATGATCTATTACTTTAAACGCCATCCCCAACTTACTGTTTATTGTTTCCGCTAGAAATTTAACATGAAGACCACAAATTGTCACAGGAGGCACGCTTCTGACCCTCTGAAACTATAGACTTGATAATATTAACATTTGGCCGGCCAAACAAGTCTCAGATTCTCACAACATATGCTAAACAAACAAGTGCCAAAAAGAATATGCAATTACAATTACATTAATGCATCTAACCCACAATTTTCCACCTCGGCCTGAATGGTGAATGAAATATGGGAGATCATGATCAACAAGATAAGATTGTTTATGGGTTCACTAAAACATGCCATACATCACAGATAACAATACAATTTACAAGGATACTCATATGCACGATTACGCACTTGTCAACCCGATTACTCAATATTGAACACGAATTATGACTTTAGGGTTAAATCCACAACAATTATGGGGCTAGGTTTGCGGGTACAAACGAAGGAATTGACATAAAAACACAAGAATGTGAAACTAAAAGCCTTCCATTGCATGTTACTCCTTCCGGAATTTCAGTTTTCCGCTCACCTTTGTTTTCCCAATACTTCAACCCCCAAACTTGAACTTTGTTCATACTTTATACACTTGGGGTTGAAAGCATTCCCTCTCTCAAAATAGGTCACTAATCAAATATAATTCACAACATTAGGGGACAAGCCTTTTCTTTCTTTCTTTTCTTTTATTTTTACTTTTTTTTTTTTTTGGAACTTCATTTTTTTTCTTACCCCCTTTTATACAATATACATAATATTCCCAACTTTTGACCTTCCTCACAAATTCCCTTAAATTTCCAATGTAACTCCCAAACTTATCGTTTTAGTTCCACATTCTTGCAGAGGTAGGATAAACCTATTCTAGATGTCAAGGGTTAGGGCGTAGGCATCAAATGAAGGCGAATGGTGGTCTAAATGTTCCATTCTTTCTAAAAAGGCTCAAAATGGGATCAAGTGACAATTTATATATAAACAGTGACGAGAAAGTCGAAGGCTCACAAGAGGGTTGTCAAAGAAATAAAAGCCATAAATATCAAGTAATCTATTGATGTGTTATTGACAAGCGTGCAATCATGTTCTAAGAACCCCGAGAATGTCAAAGTGAACCCATAAAGGACACCTAAATTAATGACCATGATCAAGAAATATGATGGAAGTGAATGGTGGTGCAATTGTGTTTTACATGTTCTAATGTAATTCTAATTAACAAATTCAAATTGGCACAAACTAGCAAAACTCAATAAAAAACTCTCAAATCATCACGGACGTTGGCCAACTTCCTAATATATAATGAGAACAAAATTTTTAAATTTTTCTATTTTTTTGGAGGGTGACACTATATACACTCCCCTATAAACCCACAAACTCGGAGAGATATCTACTCCCAAACTCAAAACATGCTATGTATTCATAGCAAAGAGAACAAAAACATGACTCGGGTTCAAAGGAGATATGACATAACAACACAAATAAATAAAGCAATAAAAACGTACCTACTTGGGTTGCCTCCCAATTAGCGCATTTGGTTAAGGTCGTTAGCCCGACCGTTGCCCCCGTTTGGACTTCACCTTCCGTCCTTTGGCCCACTTCATGGTTTCGCGGGTCCTTATCTTCAGTTCATGCCCCATAAATATTCCCTTTGATATATGACCATTTAGTGCCCAAAAATTTTTTTGACTTTTAAGTTTCTTGGGCTTCTTCTCTCGGGAGTCCTTGCCACTTTCTCCGTCTTCAAAGATGGGAGGGATCACCAAAATCATGGAGGATTCGTCATCGACGTTTTCCATGAGTAGGGGTTGGTGTTCATTCAAACATGGCTTGTCGATCTTGGCAAGAGTGACCATGTCTTCTTGAAATTCATTGCCCCGCATCTCACCATAAAGAGCAAGCTCAATTTCATCAACTTGCCCATGCCATGATTTTTCTATAATTTCTTCCGTCTCCATACAACCCGAACTATCATACAATTGCACTTCACTAGAAATTTCATGGGAGGTTTCATAGACAAAATCTTCCGTTTCATTTTCCAAAAGTGACTCTTGTTGTAGTTCGTTCTCAAGTTCTTCATCGGAGTCTTCATAGACAAAGTTCCCCAATGTGTCCCCCAATAGTTATTCTTTGGGTTGTGCATGGATTATGGTCGAATTTTGATTCCTCACTGCCTCTATCAATTTGTCCAATTGTGCCGATATGTTACTCATGGTTGCCTCTATTCGACTATCCCGTTGTCGTTTCTCCTCCTTATATCTTTCTATAGCTTTCTCCCATAGTTGCTTTTCAAGTTGAGGATGAGAAGGCTCATAGTAATGTGGCTCATAACTGTTCCATCCTTGGCTTTGTGAATGGAACTGACTCCCCTCTTGTGGATGATATTCAAAAGAATATGTCCCCGAAGGGCACTCATAAGAACCATGAGAGTATAATCCACAATTTCCACATGACTCATAGATGTCATAGTTATACATCCTTGGGTCCATTTGATTTTTTTTAATAATAAAATAAAAATAAAAATAAAAAAAATGAGAAGATAATTAAAGAAAACTATTTACACCCAAAAAAATAAGAAAAGAAAATTATTTACAATACACTAATCAAAATTAACTTGTAATTCACAACAAGTCCCCGGCAACGGCGCCAAAAACTTGATGGATAAAAATTCTCTTGTAATAAAATACCTAGCAAGTGTACTAGCTACCGTTGTAGTAGTATGCACAAGCAAGGATCGATCCACAGAGACTTGAGTGAATTAACAAGTTGATTTAATTAATGCAGAAAGTAACAAAAAAGGGGGGTTTTGATTTTGATTTATTAAAAACTACTAACGAAAGGAAATTAAGCAACTAAATAACAAATAAACGGATTTAAAAAAATGATGCAAGGATTAAACAACTAGCCCACGGATTGGGTTCACCACATATTATCTCTTTCTGCTTTTTGAATGATAAAAATATTAATTGGGTTCTAGGGTTTTTTCACTTTTATAAAAATTGGGACGGTTAGATGGCCAGGTTGCAATTCTTTTATTGAACAATTATCAATTGTCACGCAAGATCAAATCAACAAAAACTCAATTCATTAAGAACAAAAGAATTAATGAAACCTAGACTCAATCGATTCACGCAAGATCGTCAATCGAGTCCAATCACCCTAATAGTATTCATGCACAATTCTCCACGCAAGTGCAAGAATCGTACCAAATGCAAATTAAAAATATTAGGATGAACAAAAAAACACAATTAAAATAGAATTAAAAGTTTAGCATAAAGATCAAATAAGGGCTACAACCAATCCGTGAACTAAATTATTTAACTACTCATAAAAATTACAAAAATAAAATAAAATAAAACCTAGAGGAGAAATCGAAATAAAAAGAAAACAATCCAATGTACTCTTTCTTAGTACCACGACATCCTCCCCTCTAAAAAAAACAATCCTCCTTTATATAATAAGTGCCTAGGTTAAAAAGCAATTGGGAAAGAAGCAGCCATCAAAGGCCAAACCAAATCAGGCCCAGTTTCCGGCCCAAATCGCCAGGCCCCATTTCGCCGAGCTGACTCGTGAAAACGAGTCGTGCCAAACAGTACAACTCGTTCTGATTAAATCTTGCCCACAGCCCAGGTCTCCACGGCCCACTAGCTTCCCTTGGTCAGCAAATGGAGCAACTTGGCCGGCCACTTGCAGCAATTCCCTCGCCAACAAATCCCATTTGGCCAGCCATGCCTTGATTTTGCCCATTTTATCTTGCCTTGGTCCTCATTTGGTATTCGTTTCGCAACAATTGCCAAGTCCAACTTTGATCACTCTAATTTTTGCTTTCACACTTTCGTCCTTGAATTATTATATTTTTACTTTGGCCCCTGACTTTCATAAAATCAAATTAATCCTCGATTTTCCAAATTTGCAATTAGGTCCCTGAACTATCAAAACACTAAAATATACATTAAATTCTCAAGGTTTCGAACAGAAAATAAGATTAGGAACATATCTTTTGGATGGGTAAAACCACATCCATCAAACTCCCCCAAGGAATGAGAGACAGAGAACCCACTCTAAGGAGGGAGCACCATCAGGAGGAGAGACAGAAGTCCGACTCCATCTCCCATCAAAGAGGCGATCGGGATGTTAGGGAGCTTCTCAATCCAAAAAGGAGGTTAGATGACATGGAGGCAGATCGGAAGGCAACAAATGGCAAGGTCGAACGAAAAGATTGTACTCTTCGACCCTTGGCTAAGGATATGTTCAACAAAAGTCTACCTGCAGGGTTCAAGTTACCCGTGCTAGAAAAGTATTCAGGCACGACCAATGCCTTGAATCACATGCAACATTTTGAGGCTACTATGTGTTTGGTCTCCACTAAGGAAGATGTGCCATGCAAGGCATTAACTAACACCTTCATATGTGCAGCATTGGCTTGGTTTCGCGGTTTATCAACTGATTGCATCATCTCATGGAATTATATGAGTAAGAAGTTCTTGGAGAGGTTCTCTACAGCTGGGGCTCGTAAGAAGACGGTCACCGACCTAAACAACATGACTCAGGGTAAGACAGAGAGTACCATGTGTTATTTCACATGGTTTAAGGAGTTGGTTGACCAAATTGAGGAAGACCTCATGGATAGGGAGGTTATTAACTGCTTCAGAAATGGGGTGTCCTCACCTGATTTGGATTATGAGCTCAAAATTAGGAGAGCGACCATGAGGAAGGAATTTTTTAAAGGGCCTATGATGTGGCCATGGTCGAGGAACAAAAGGATAGAAAGAAAGGGGCTCGAAGCATTCCGAGGTTGGCGAGTCGACCAAAGGCGGGCAAGCCAAGAATGACAACAAGGGGAAAAATAGAACTAGGGCGACTGAGAGAGTTCCTGAAAGTTTCACCCCACTTACATTTAGCCGGATAGAGATTATGAATACGATCGACTTAGGTCATCCAGCCCCCATGAACTCCCAAAATAAGTTCATAAGGGAAAACGACAAGTATTGTGAGTTCCAAAAGGACACTGGCCATACAACATAGGAATGTATGAGTTTAAAAAGAATCATCTAAAAGTGGGTGAATGATGGACAGGTTCGTAAAGGGAGATCGTCCTGCGGGGGGAGATTGACCTACCCGAGGTGTACCAGAGCCAAGACAGCCAAGATTGACTTTGGGGGTAATTGCTGAGGAAACGAGCAACACGACACTCAAGCACAAGATCTTTCAGTTGAGTAAAGCTGCATATGTCCGACCCAGAAGCTGTGTACCAGACGAGGTGATCTGTTTTTACCCATAGGATCTGGCTGTTACCGCGACAACGAGGGAACAAACATTGGTAATTCCAGGGCTTATTGATGACTGCACATCCAACAGGATTTTGGTCGACACGGGGGCCTGTAAAGACATCCTCTACTACAAAACCTTCCTTGATATGGGTTTGACGAATGTCTTGTTGTCACCTTATTCAGTGCAAATTGAAGGCTTCACAAACCACAGGGTCGATGCAAAGGGTCAGATAGAGCTGGAGGTGGACATCGGACAACATCCTTTGAGGACAACAACTAAGGTAACATTTATAGTCATTGATGTTATAAGTGATTACCATGATATTCTAGGAATTCTTGGACAGGTCGCCATAGGAATAGTGCCCTCCATCCCTCATCAAATTTTCCTACCATGCTAGGAGTTGGTTGCGTTTTAAGCACAATAAGGGAATATCTAGATCATGTGCTTCGATCAAAGAAATAGAGGGAGTTAGAGATTGACACTCCAGAAGCTAGCTGGAAATTTTCAAAGTCTGTCAACATTACTTCCAAGCTATCTACGATCCAATGTTTAGAAGAGACAACCTATCCCTCACATGACCTTGTCATGACTGAGCCGACATGTCCCCCTGAAAGCACAAAAACCATAACAGATACAATTTTGGTCGATAAAGTCATTATTGGCGACCTATGCCTCAAGATCAACCAAAACTCAGGGGCCACCAGTGGAGAACTAGCTATCGAGCTAGATGACATGATCGGGGTAAAAAGCTCCACACTTGGGGGTCGAGGAAAGAAAAAGGGTCAGAAAGATCATCATTGAGACCCTACAGTTTAGGGATGGGCCAGAGCTAGAAACAGTGGACGAGCTGGAAGAGATAGAAGCCAACGCATCTTACCCCAAGCAGAAAATAAGGATAGGTAGACAGTTGTTGCCAAAAGAAAAGGTCGAAATTACCTACCTATTGAAAGAAAGAACAAAAGTCTTTGCGTGGAAAGTAGAAGACATGAGGGGAGTAAAGGAAGAAGTCGCAGTGCATCGCCTTGATGTCAACCCCACCATGAAGTTCAAAAACCAGAAATTGAGGATTTTTGCTCGGGACAAGGAGATAGCTATAAAGCAAGAGATCGATAAGCTTTTCAGTGCAGGCATTATCAAGGAGGTGTCCTACACTGCTTGGCTAGCAAATGTGGTGATGGTTAAGAAGGCCAATGGGAAGTGGAGGATGTGTGTCGATTTCACATACTTAAATTTAGCTTGCCTAAAGGACAGTTATCCCCTCCCTCAAATAGACAACTTGGTTGACTCAATCGCTGGGCATGCCACACTCAGTTTTCTTGATGCATACTTGGACTACCACCAGATCAGAATGCACAAGGATGATATTGAAAAGACTGCCTTCCAGGCAGCCGGAGGGGTATATTGCTACACCAAGATGTTGTTTGGGTTGAAGAATGTCGGGGCTACATATCAAAGAATGGTAAACAGAGTCTTGCTAGTCAGATTGGTCGAAACATGGAGGCCTACATCGACGACATGGTCATCAAAACAAAGATTGGTCGTCATATGGCCAACCTAAGAGAAACATTCGCCAATTTACGAGCAAACGACATGAAACTGAACCTGAGCAAGTGTGTATTTGGGGTGGCAGCAGGAAATTTTTTGGGTTTCATGGTATTACAGAGGGTTATTGAGGCCAATCCAGAGAAGATCAAGGCCTCAGTGGAAATGCAGGAACCTACGTGTATCAAGGAAGTTCAACGATTGAATGGTAGGTACTTCAATGCAGAAAAAGTAGTATATGCCTTGGTGATAGCGGCTAGGAAGCTGAGAGCTTACTTCTCTGCTCACCCCATTGTTGTGCTGACTAATGCACCGCTAAGAAAGATATTACATAAAACAGAAAGCTCAGGTTAGCTACTCAACTGGTCTATAGAATTGACAGAGTTTGACATCGAGTACATACCTCGAAAAACCTTGCAAGCACAACCTCTGGCTGACTTTTTGGTCGAGCTTACGTTCACCAAAGAGGATAACGCAGAGGCCTCTCCAAGAAAAAGTTTGAAGGGGAGGGAGCCATCAAGCCAGTAGACAATGTGTTTGCCCGACGATTGCTGGAGAGTTTATTCGGATGGGTGTACTACAAAAAATGTTAGTGGAGCTGGAATTGTGTTGATCGATCAAGAAAGTGGTAAGGTGTTTGAAGAAGCTTTGAGGTTCATATTTCAAGCCTCCAACAACCAGGCCGAGTATGAGGCCTTGGTTGCAGCAATTGAGTATGCTAAGTGCTTTGGGGCGACTAAGATTGTGGTCTATTGTGACTCCCAACTGATTGTGAATCAAGTTGGCCACTTCAGATGAGCAGCACGGTCAACCAATCTTATACTTAGAGCATTTGGCATACGAAAGATTGCAGGTTCTATGCTCGGTCAACAACTCTAAGTGTTGAATTGATGAGATAAGGGCCTACATCGAAACGGGTGAGCTACCAGTTGACGAACAGAAATCTAGAAGGATAAGGAAGAAAGCCCCTAGGTTCACTATACATAGGGATACATTGTTCAGAAGGTCCTTCATCAAGCCTTTGTTGAGGTGTGTTCATCCCCTAGAGGTTTCTCAGCTTTTGTTCGAGGTACACAGTGGAGTATGTGGAGGACACCCGAGGGCTAGAACTTTGGCAGATAAAATTCTTACATTGGGATATTATTGGCCTCATATACGAGAAAATGCTCACGAATTTGTGCAGAAATGTGACAAGTGACAAAGATATGCCGACCTACCAAGGCTCCCAACCACCGAGCAAGCACCTGTGATTGCAGCTTGGCCGTTCGACATGTGGGGGGTAGATTTGATCGGACCCTTCCCACCCGCCCGTGGTAATTATAAGTACGTGATCTTGGCTATTGACTACTTCACCAAATGGATCGAGGCAAAACCTTTGGCAAAGATAACAGAGGAAAACCCCATCAACTTCATCCATGATTACATTTGGTATCGCTTTGGGGTGCCACATTTAATTGTATCAGACAATGGGCTACAATTGTCGACTACTTTTGAAACAAAGATGAATAGATTGTGAGTCAAACATTGGAAGTCATCAGTTGCATAATCCCAGGATAATGGGCAAGCAGAAGCGGCTAACAAGTTGGTTTTGACAGCCCTAAGTAAGGGCCTAATTGGCCAAGCTGGACGATGGTTGGACGAACTGCCCCTCGCTCTTTGGGCAGTCCGCCCAACCACCAGGGGGCCCACTTGGGAAACCCCATTTGCTCTTACTTTTGGGTCGAAGGCCATGGCACCTGTCGAGCTACGAATTCCTACAGCAAGGGTAGCTTTGTTTGATCAGAGCCAAAATGAATCCAACAAATTGATCGACCTAGACCTATTGTAGGAAAAACACGAATGACTACCCAAATGAGAATGGTCAATTACAAGCAAAAGACTAAGGGGTATCATGACATGAAGGTCAAGAAGAGGTCGTTCAATGTGAGGGACTACGTCTTACGGAAGATCGAGGTAACTGGAAGGAAAGCTGAACATAATAAGTTATCTCCAAACTGAAAAGGACACTACATCGTCACCAGAGTTGTCAAAGAGGGGAGTTACATGATCGGCCATCCGGGGGGGCGACGAGCTGAAACATCCTTGGCATGCTAGCCACCTAGTTAAAAATTATTTTTGATTGAGCTTTCTATGTAACGATCCACTTCATCAATAAAACGGGGTTACCCCCACGAAGTCAGGTCTACCTCGAATACTCGAGCGACCTCGACCTACTTACACGTGCGTTTATCCACGATTCTATTCGTAACTGTCTCCTACAATCACAGAGACCGTTACGCCAGCATTATCTCCGCGATCCAAGGGATTCACTACGATCCTACGACACTACTATATAAATCATACTACATCCAACGTAAAAAAGGTAATGCCATATTTAATATTTGAGATTTAAGTCGTTCAATACAGTTTAATACAAACTTAACACTATATCTCATCATCACACCGGATGGTAATAGACGAAGACAATCCCGGCTAGTCGTTTATATTTTTTCAAAATGATAAAGAATCTTTATTATTCCTCCAACTCATTCTCTCTTATACTATACTTTTATAATCGCAACACCAATCAACTTACTATTACCTCCACTCATTCTCTTTCTTACTTTATTTTTTATATTCACAACGTCTATCTTCTACTTTAAATCACCGTGCCCAAAATGTTGGTTCAGTTTGAAGTAGGACAAACATAACAAATAACAAATAACAAATGTTACTAAAATTAAATGCGCATAAATTAAAGAAAAATAAATGTTGTTAATATAAAAAATAAAGTAGGAAAGAATATGTGTGATATTAAATAATAAGTGAATTAATTAATTTTATGATTGTAAGAAGTAGATTCTATTGACATTTTGATTTACCATTGTTATAAAATGCCATAACAACAAATAAAAGTGATAATGTAAATTATTTTGATAAGAACCATTGTATTTATTTTACGAAGGAGGAAGTAAGTGTTCTGACGAGAACCATTGACTCTAGCAGATGGCGAAGCCACACACGAGAGAGTCACTCATCGATCCCCTTGACTTTAAAATAAATGTCATTTTAGTATTTTTATGTTTAGGAAAAAATATTATTTTCATCCATTTCAACCATTTTTGCTTTGAGTTGTTCTTATAAAAAATCAGTTTTTTCTACACACTAGGAAAAACGGGTTTTGTCAAATCACGCTCAAATCCTTTGCCTATGTCTCACTTTCTTGGCGCTCCGTCTCACTTTAGCATTCATCATGCACGTCTTATGTCAAAGGGACTCTCAATTTCGGTTTGTCCTTCTCTTACTCCCCAGATTCATCACTTGAAGGCTACTCTGATGTGGACTGGGCTCGATGTTTGGAAACAAGACGATCTACTTACGGTTATTCTATTTTTCTTGGTGGTAATCTGTTCTCTTGGAGTGCCAAGAAGCAACCCACAGTTGCTCGGTCAAGTTGTGAGTCGGAATACCGTGCAATGGCTAACACTGCTGCTGAAATAGTTTGGGTCACTAACCTCTTGCGTGAGCTTCATGTTCACCTTCCTAACTCTCTACTCTTGCTTTGTGATAACAAGAGTGCTATCTTTCTAAGTCAATATCCTGTTGCTCATAAGCGTGCCAAGCACATCGACCTGGACTACCATTTTGTTCGTGAATTAGTCTCTTCCCATAAGCTCTTCACCAAGTTCGTCCCTTCTGCTCTTCAGATTGCCGACATATTCACAAAAAGCTTAAATAGGCCGCTCTTTGAACTCTTTCGATCCAAGCTTCGAGTTGGTCTGAATCCCGTCTATCGCTTGAGGGGGGGTGTTGGCGATATTCACGGGATTGCAAAGGATTCACATCACGAAATTACAGGGAAATCAAATATTTTCCTCACGTAATATTTCCTTACTGATTGAGATTGACTGGGTCTAGTTTGTGTAGATAATCCTCATCATTTAGATTACTTGTGTATATATATGTAAAATAATGTAACCATTATTCTTGTGGTGAATAATATAAATATCCTTTCATGGTATTAGTCTAAATGATACCGAAACCCAATTTTTTTCTCTAAACTATTCCATGGCCGCCTCTTCTTCTACAGATTCTCTCCCCTTCGCCACTCTCATCCACATGATCACCGTAAAACTCACTTCCACCAATTACCTACTCTGGAAGAACCAAATGTCTTCCATACTCTCATGCCAAGACCTTTTTGGTTTTGTTGACGGCACCACCATTGCGCCTCCCGCTGAACTTGTCTCTGATGATGGCAAGAAAAGTCCTAACCCTGCCTTTTCATCTTGGAGTCATCAAGATCAGAAACTCCAGAGTTTGTTTCTCTCTTCTCTTACTAAAGAGTCAATGGCAGAGGTTATTGGGTACCATTCATCTCGTGCAATCTGGTTGGTACTGGAATATGCCTTTAGCCATGCTTCCAAGTCTCGGGAAGTCATCCTCAAGGACACTCTCTTCGCCATGAAGAAAGGTCCTCAATCAGTTACTGATTATGGTCGACGTTTTAAAGCTATTTGCGATCAACTTGCTGCTATCAGTCGAGGTGCTGATGATACAGACAAATCCCATTGGTTTCTCCGTGGTCTCGGTCCCGCCTTCTCTACGTTCTCCGCATCTCAGATAGCAATTGTGCCACTTCCAACATTTGCTGAGCTTCTTCCTCGAGCCGAAAGCTTTGATCTCTTTCTCAATTCTTTTGAGAATGGTGGTCCTGCCCCTCATCCAGCCGCTTTCATGCTAATCCCATTCGGCAAAAGAATAATAATGGTGGTCGTGGTCGAGGCGATTCTTCACTTAATGGTCGTGGTCGTGGAACTACAAAACGTATACCCCAGTGTCAGATCTCTCGCCAAGAGGGTCATTATTGTGATGTACCCGATTTTTGAAATCAAACGGAGTCGCCACGCCATTTTTGTTTTAAGGGCCAAAACTTTGAAAAATGCCCGAGATTAGAAATTTGGGTTCGGAGGTCACGTTACACGCCGGGAAGGACGTTAGTGTGCACCCGGCATGCCTCGTGAAACGAGTCTTCCAAGCTTAAAAACCATTTGTGTGTGTGTGTGTGTGTTACTTTGACCAAAATAAGTTGAAACTGAGGAAACCAAAAATTGGGAACTCTTTATAAGGCTTTAAACTGATCCCATGATTTTTGGTGTGATTTTTGGGTTGAGTTTTGATACTCAAAAGAGTTTTTTGAAGTTGAAAGTCACTTCTGCCAGAAAGAAAAAGGCAGTGGACACTTGATTTTGAAATGGACTTTAGGGCTTTAAAATTCCAGAATCTGGGAAAAGTCCGAGAATGAAAAATGTTCAAAATACCTTAAATAAGGTTTCTGTGAAAGAACTCTCCATTTTGGAGATGATTTGGTGGACCAAAACCTTCTGGAAATCTCAGATCTGAAATCTGGATTTCCAGAGACTGATGAACTGACCTTTAAAAGAAAATTTGAAAAAAGGAGTTTTACTCACACAAAAAATAAAATAAAAATATGTATGGAAAGATCTGGATGTTGTCTACAAAAAGTATTTTGTAGTCAACACCAAATTCCAAGTTTCTGTATGTCCAAAAAAATTAGACCATGGACAGAGGTCTTAGAAAATTGCTACTGGACAGCAACTTCTCATGAAGGAAAAACATGATTTTAAAGGGGGTTTTGCATCCATGCTTGTCCCCATTTCCCTAGGCTTTGATTAGTGATCACTAAATATTTTAGTGGTGATCTACTATATCAAACCATCCTTGGGGTACATTAGGACTTCAAGCATTTCATTTGCTTGGGAAGGGGAATCTCATCCTTTGAAAGAAAGATTTTGTGTATGAAAATGATTTTTGGAAAACACTTTTTAGTGAATGATCTTTAGAAAAACACTTTTAAGTGAGTAAGAAAATGATTTAGACCTTTTAAATGGTCATCCATTGGAAATTTATTCCAAGGTGACTACATTTTTAGGTCAAACAAAGATGAACAACAAATGAGTTGATGAACAAACTACATCTTTAAAGCTTGAGATGCATGCATGAAGAAGAGAGATTTAGGGTAGGAAGAGGGAGGTTATACCTATCTTCCCTTGTGTATGAGCTTGACTTGAGGAGTATCAAGATTTGAATGTGTTTAGGGTTGGTGATTAGAGTTGGTTAAAGAGAAAACAAGTAGATAACAATGAAGTCCTCTATGTTTTCTCTCTAATCCTCCTCCTAAAGGGTGATTTGAGCTTGAGTTAGTGTATGTATGAGAGTATGTATGGGAGTGATTTGAAAGTATTTTGAGTGAGTGGGATTTGGGAAAGATTGGAGAGAAAATGGTGGCAATTCAAGGGAATTCCCACTGTTTTCTCCCTATTTTTCGCCAAGGTGCGATTCTTTGTGAGTGAGTTGTGTTGTATAAACTGAGAGAGGAGGGTTCAATTTATAGCCCTCTGGGAGAAGCAATCATATCCGCGCGGAGGAGGTTGGTGGCGTGCACTGTTCATCTGCTATAGTGCTGGCTTTTGGACAGGAGGAATATTTTCAGAAAATTCCAGCAGTTTGTTTTTCAACTTGCCCAAATCGGATTTTTCCAATTTCTTTTGCTTTTTGAGATTCTTTTCTTGGTTTAACTTTAAATGGCAATCCCTACTTTACCCTTGCTTTGTTAGAGAAGTTAGGAATTGTTAGAAATGTTAGTAATGTTAGAACTTTCGTTAATTTTCTAACGAAAATACTACCAACTCAAATTGGAGTACTTACAATTATGCGGACAAATGTGACAAGCGTTACTCTCGTGATACTAATCCTGCTGCTCACCATGCGGAAGCTCTCACTGCCTCCTGTAATATCTCACAAACTGAGCCCTCTGATTGGTACTTGGATACCGGTGCTTCTGCACATATGACTATGTCATCCTCTTCTTTGGATTCTTATGAATCCTATTCTGGCCCTGACCGTGTCATTGTTGGTAATGTGATGCTCTTTCCATAACTCATACTGTAACTCTATCTCTTTCTCCTGTCTTAAAATTATTAGATGTTCATGTTGTGCCGTAGCTCACGAAGAATTTAATCTCTATCAGTAAACTTACATCCGATTTTCCTATTTCGGTTCATTTTAATGATTCTACATTTTTTATTTAGCATCAGCACAACAAGGAAATCTTGGCAAGAGGCAGGCGTGATCATGGTCTCTACTTCTTAGAGCAAGGACATCAAGCTTTTTTTTCTTCTATTAGTTCTAGTACTAGTCGTTTACGTGCTCCATTTGAGATATGACACTCTAGACTTGGCCATGTCTCTAATGACACTATTTATCTTCTAGTTAAGTTAGGTTGTTTACAATTTACTTCTTTGTTGCCTAAACCTTCAGTTTGAACTTCTTGCCAACTTGCCAAGAGCAAGCGATTGTCTTTCACTATCAATAAAAAACGTGTTTCTCACGTGCTTGATTTAGTCCATTGCGATTTATGGGGACCTGCGCCTATTGTTTCTTCTAATGGTTATCACTATTTTGCTATTTTTGTTGACGACTATTCACGGTTTACTTGATTTTATCCGTTGCGAGCAAAATTTGAATTTTATGATATATTGGTTACTTTCTCTACCTTTGTTCGGAATCAATTTTCAATGCAATATTAAAGTTTTTCAAAGTGACGGTGGAACAGAGTTTACTAATCATCGAGTTCAACAATATTTCTGTGACAATGGTATTCATCATTATGTCTCTTGTCCACATACGCAAGCACAAAATGGTCGGGCCGAACGCAAGCATCGTCATGTCACAGAAACGGGTCTTGCTATGATGTTCAATGCTCATATCCCGCCTGCCTTATGGGTTGATGCCTTTTCTTCGACAGTATATACCATCAACCGGCTGCCTTCATCCATATTACAGGGAAGGAATCCATTTGAATTACTTTATCACACTAGCCTAATTATGAAAATTTTCATCCTTTTGGGTGTCGTGTTTTTCCCTGTCTCCGGAATTATGCGAAGAATAAATTCTCTCCCCGTAGCGCTCCGTGTATTTTTTTGGGCTACAGCAGCAACTACAAGGGGTATCGGTGTCTCGATCCTTCAACAGGCCACATATATGTGACTAGGAATGCACAATTTGATGAACAACATTTTGCGTATTCCAGCTCAGTGGGTGCATTCTCACTTTCTGATCTTCAAGTCTCCTCTTTTCTAGAGCCGGCTCGAGTTACTACTAGTTTCTCATCTCCGTCCAAGCCCAACTCGTCTCCAGCTCCTGTTGGGTCTCCATCTTCTGGCCCATGTGAGTTATGCAGTCCTTCTGTCTTTGATGAGCCGCCTGCCACTCAAGCTTCTCTGCCACAACCCACTTCTCATAATGAGCATCTTCAACCTGTGCCGTCTCCTTCTGTGGCTCCCTCAAGACTTACTTCGTCTCAAGAAACTACTGGACACACCATGACTACATGGTCCAAAGTCGGTATTTTCAAGCCTAGGCACTTTGTGGACTTAGCAAACACTGCTCTCCTCACTTCTCTACTTGCTGCATCTGAACCTAAAGGGTTCAAGTCAACAGCAAAACATTCCCACTGGCTAGCCGTCATGGATGAAGAAATTTTAGCTCTTTGCCAAAACAATACTTGGGATCTTGTCCCTCGTCGACCTGGTGCAAATGTTGTTGGTTCCAAATGGGTTTTTCGTACGAAGTATCTTGCCGATGGTTCCATTGATCGGTATAAATCCCGTCTCGTGGCTCAAGGCTTAACCCAACTTCCTGGCTTTGATTATTCGCACACATTTAGTCCTGTCGTCAAGGCCTCTACTGTTCGTATTATCCTATCCTTACCGTTCTTCACAAGTGGCCTCTCCGTCAACTTGACGTCAAAAACGCGTTTCTAAATGGTCTTCTTTCTGAAACCGTTTATATGGAGCAACCTCCAGGCTACCTTGAACCCCATCGTCCTCGTCATGTTTTCAAGTTAAACAAAGCTATTTATGGCCTTAAACAGGCACCTCACGCTTGGTTTCAGCGGTTTAGTGCTTTCCTTTTACAGCTTGGTTTTCTTGCAGCCGTGTTGATACGTCTCTTTTTATCTTTCGTCAAGGGTCTGCCATTCTCTATTTACTCATCTATGTTGATGCTATAATCCTCACGGGTAATGCACCTGATGTTCTTCATCATTTTATTTCTCGTCTTCAAGCTGAGTTTTCTATTAAAGATCTTGGTCGTCTTAATTAATTTTTGGGTCTTGAGGTCACTTATACTGATTCGAGTCTCTTTCTCAGTCAGTCTAAATATGCCCATGATATACTTAGTCGAGCTCAGCTTCTTGACACAAAGCTTGATTCAACTCCTCTCTCTGTTGGAACTACTATTACTGCTGCAGGTTCTCCCTTTTCCAATCCCACCACATGTCGCTCCTTGGTCAGAGCGCTCCAATACTTGACAATAACACGCCCGGATCTTTCCTATGTTGTCAACCTTGTTAGCCAGTTTCTTCATTCACCGACTACTAATCACTTCCAGGCAGGCAAACACATTTTGCGTTATGTCAAAGGGACTCTCAATTTCGGTTTGTCCTTCTCTTACTCCCCAGATTCATCACTTGAAGGCTACTCTGATGTGGACTGGGCTTGATGTTTGGAAACAAGACAATCTAGTTACGGTTATTATATTTTTTTCGTGGTAATCTGGTCTCTTGGAGTGCCAAGAAGCAACCAACAGTTGCTCGGTCAAGTTGTGAGTCGGAATACCGTGCAATGGATAACACTGCTGCTGAAATAGTTTGGGTCACTAATCTCTTGCGTGAGCTTCATGTCCAGCTTCCTAACTCTCTACTCTTGCTTTGTGATAACAAGAGTGCTATCTTTCTAAGTCAATATCCTGTTGCTCATAAGCGTGCCAAGCACATCGACCTGGACTACCATTTTGTTCGTGAATTAGTTTCTTCCCGCAAGCTCTTCACCAAGTTCGTCCCTTCTGCTCTTCAGATTGCCGACATATTCACAAAAAGCTTAGATAGGCCGCTCTTTGAACTCTTTCGATCCAAGCTTCGAGTTGATCCGAATCCCGTCTCTCGCTTGAGGGGGGGGTGTTGGCGATATTCACATGATTGCAAAGGATTCACATCACGAGATTACAGGGAAATCAAATATTTTCCTCACGTAATCTTTCCTTACTAATTGAGATTGACTGGGTCTAGTTTGTGTAGATAATCCTCATCATTTAGATTACTTGTGTATATATATGTAACCTAATGTAACCATTATTCTTGTAGTGAATAATATAAAGATCCTTTCACTCACATACTAGTATTCTGCTCAGCCAGAATTTGAAAGAGCAAAGGGTAAATTGAGATGAATGGACTGTTTGAGGATTTGAGGAGAGGTATCAGAGAAGATGAAGAAAATAGAGCTTGCGAATTATGAT
The DNA here is from genome assembly GCA_022495995.1 of Adenophora triphylla var. japonica. Classification (NCBI taxonomy): domain Eukaryota; kingdom Viridiplantae; phylum Streptophyta; class Magnoliopsida; order Asterales; family Campanulaceae; genus Adenophora; species Adenophora triphylla. Next base: position 181,809 of record JAFEMH010003150.1, read on the forward strand.
TGCCATGGTTTTGCCCTAGTGCAAGTATAATTTAGCGTCAGTATAAGTGTAATTTAGTGCAAATACATAAGCAATTGATTGCTTTGCATGTGTAATTAAACAATTTGTATGTTAGTGCATCATTTAAATAGCGTTGGTGTATGAGTGTGTTAAGTAATGTCAGTTCATGTGTTAAAAAGTGTCGATGATAGTGTTTAAAAAGTGGTGATGAATGTCAGTACACGTGTAAAAGAGTGACATCGTCAGTGTAAAAAAGTTGAAGTGATAATATTTTATTGGTTATATCGATTGTGGACTCGTCACATTTTAATTAAAAGCATTAACAAAATCTTGACATATTCTTTTGTAACATTTTTTTGTAACTTTATTATTTTCCTTTTGGTACTACTGAAACTCTCTTATTTCAAAATTTCATCCCTCATCTTTTTCCATTTCTCCCATTGACTCCTTTTCTCTATCGTACTTGAACCAACTTGACAACAATAACAAACTCCCACACTATAAAATCCCGATCCCTCTGTAATTACTCCAATTCCACGCCTTAAATAAAAAATATTAAAAATGGAGCCGGTTCAGCATGCGCCAATTCTCCGGCCGCCGGAGACACCAAGTGAACCAATAGAGTTTCTATCTCGTTCTTGGAGTGTCTCTGCTCTAGAAGTTTCTAAAGCTCTGGCCCCACCTCAACTTCTCTCCAAGACCTTCAGTGCTGCCGCCTTTCTCAACACCACCACCGGGACTATACCTGAGGAAATCGCCGGCGAGGTGGAGGAGGCTGCCTCTGTTTCCGGCAACCCATTTTCATTTGTATCATCTGAGACTTCACAGATTATTATGGAACGTATATTGTCACAATCTGTAAGTAAATTTTAATAAAGTAAGAGTTTCACTGAGCAAGTCCATGCTTCATAAATGGACAAATTATTTTGCTATCTCTATCTACCTGACTCTTGGAATTTTCTGTTTGTAGTTTTCTTATTTTTTGTTGGGTATTTCAATTGTCTTTTTGTTAAAATAAATTGTTGTTTTATTTTATTTTTAAGGTTATGGGAATGAACCGTTCTTGAAACAAGGAAATTTTTCTTGGGAAATAATTTAACGCATTAAATTAAAACAATTTACAGAGAAAATATGGCTCTCTTCTCTGGGTTTTCCTTGTTTTCTTCAATTATCTCTGACCCATTTCTCAATTATTATTTTTTTTTAATTAACTTGCCCTCCCCTAGCTTCATTTATGACTAGATTATATAACTATTCAATTAAATTTATAAATATTTGTATTTTTATGAGTTATTGAGTAATTAATGGGTATTGATGGGTGAAAATAAAATACAAATAGCAGGAGGTATCACCAAGAACATCAGGAAGATTATCACACAGTGGACCACTCAACGGTGGCCAGAGTTGTGGGGGCTTTCTTACTGACAGTCCCTCTGTTTCTCCTTCCGACATGGATGAACTTAAGGTATGATAACAACTTTGTAATAATTTTGCCCATTTATATTCATGATTGTGAACATTAAGGAAATTGATGAGTCTATGCATTTATTTCTGTTGAATTTTGGTACCCGAATTCACGAACCACAAGTAATAATAATATTATTATTACTTAAACACTTTGTACAATTACAATGTACAAACACTCTAAGCACAACTACAAATATACTTTAGTGTATAGTAACTTTTCTATGTACCTCACCACACTCTATCACAACTCAAGATAAAGAGAGAGACCACTGAGCTTTTCACAATCTGTTTTGCGTTGCTGGAATGCCCAAAATGAAAACCCCAACTTCCTATTTATACTTCTCTTTAGTCGGTGAAGGTTACTTCGCGTTGCATCTCGAAGCTTCCATCCATGGCGGTGCAATTTAAGTCCGGTGAAGAAGACTTGATTCTTCCAGAGATTTCTTCCAGGTTGGTGAATAATTTCTCCTTCTTTCTTGTGCTTTCTAGGTCATACTCAACATCCATAAATCTCCTTGTTGTGCTCTTGGTTTCAATCAAAGAAGATTCCATTTTTCTTTAGCTAAACATCTAGGGCTTTCAACAACCCTAGAAAATTGGGGGCAATCATGAAGCTTCTAGAGAAGAGCAGGGTTGTGATTTCAACACTCCCCCTGAACGCTGACTCTTCTCGACCTCGTAGTCATACCTAGTTTTCTCTCGAACTCCTCGAACTTCTTTGCACTAAGACTCTTAGTGAACACATCCGCAATTTGGTCCCTGTTTTGATCGGGCACATTTGTATCTTCCTTGTAGCACTTTCTCCCTTATGAAATGGTGGTGTACTTCCACATGTTTTGTCCGAGCATGAAATACTGGATTTTCGGCTAGACGAATAGCTGATTGGTTATCACAATGTAGCTCGACTGCATAATCGATTGGTTGATGTAGATCCTCCAGTAACTTCATCAACCATGTACTTTCTTGAGCTGCCATTGCTGCAGATTCGTACTCCGCCAGCTGGTTGACAATGACACAGTTGATTGTCTTTTGCTACACCATGTGATCAAGCTCGAGCCAAGACTAAACATATACCCGGTCGTTGAGCGTCGGGTATCATGATCTCCGCGTAATCTGCATCACGGCAGCCGATTACTTTGTGATATCCGCCTTTCTGATATAGAAGCCCATAGTCGATTGTTCCCTTTACATATCTCAATATTCTTCTTACGGCTTCCAAGTGTGGCTTCTTTGGTTTTTGCATGAATCGACTTACTACTCCCACTGCAAATGCGATGTCTGGCCTCGTCAGGGTTAAATAGATTAGGCTACCTACCAATTGCCGGTACATCGTCCCATCTTCAAGATCTTTGCCTTCTTCCGCACATAACTTTGCATTCACTTCCATTGGGGTGGAGATTGGTTTACAATCAAGCATCCCATATCTTTGTAGGAGATCTTTAGCATACTTTTGCTGGTATAGAAACAAACCTCCTTCATCATGATCAACTTCAAGCCCAAGAAAGTGTTTTAGCTCTCCAAGCTCTTTCATTTGGAATCGGACAGACAAGTTCTCCTTGTCCTTTGAATTTCATCCATATCATCCCCCGTGATGATTAAATCGTCCACATAAACTAGCACAATAGCTAGTTTTCCTTGTTCGTACTTGACAAACAAGCTTGAATCTGACGGTGCCAACACATATCCACTTTGAACTAGAAACTCTGCAATCTTTCCGTACCAAGCTCTGGGTGCCTGCTTTAGTCCATATAGAGCCTTTCTTAATTTGCACACATACTCCAATCGGTCCTTCCGTTCATATCCTTGTGGTTGCTCCATATAGATGTCTCGATCAACTTCTCCATGTAAGAAGGCATTTTTCACGTCCATTTGCCAAAGTTTCCATGACTTGCTAGCAGCCAATGCTAATAGCACACGAACAGTGGTGATCTTCGCCACGGGACTAAATGTTTCATCATAGTCTAGTCCATATTGTTGAGAGAACCCACGTGCCACTAACCGTGCTTTATATCGCTCGATTGAACCATTGGGGCGTGTCTTTACTTTGTAAACCCACTTACATGTTATAGGTTTTACGTCTTTGGGCTTCGGGACCAAATCCCATGTCTCATTTTGCTTGAGTGCTGTCATCTCCTCATCCATTGCTTTTCTCCATTTAGGATCTCGAGATGCTTCTTCAAACGTTGAAGGTTCTATCATGCCGGTATCTTCAGTAAGTGCAGCATTTGCATACTTTGAATTTGGTCTTCGTTGACGGTTCGACCTCCTTACTGAATGTTGTTGTGTTTCTGCATCGTCACCACCTTCTCTAGATTCTTCTTGTGAACTTGGCGGTTCTTTCTCGACTTACGTGAACACCGGTGCTCCATGGACTTGTCGGCCGATTAAATTCTATGGGAGAGGTCGGCCCTTGTTCCTCTTCGCAACTAGTGGCGGCACTTTCACAGCCTTCCGGTTGCTCGACTCTCCTTCCTTTGTTTGCTCCACGAACTTTTCTTGCAACTTTTCTTCTATCTCCTTCGAGTCCGGAAGCGTTGCTTGTTGAGGTGACCACCAAGATGATGCTTCATCAAACACCACATTTCCGGGATACATGGTAACGACCTGATGTGGGGTCACAACATTTCCATCCTTTTCTTTCATTGTCGTATCCAATGAATATGCACCTTATAGCCTTCTTGTCAAATTTTGATCGAAGGTGATCCTACGAAGACATAGCACACGCAACCAAAGACTCGAAATGACTTACTATAGGCTTGGTGTGCCATAGTTTCGGAAAGGAGAGACAAACCCCAACCTTGCTTGTGGCGGCTATTTATTACATGTGCCGCAGCCTTCATGCATTCACCCAAAACCGTGTGGGAACATTCTTGGCATGCAACATACTTCGACAGTGTCTCTACAAGATGTCGATTCTTTCTTTCCGCTACTCCGTCTGCATGTGGAGTGCCGGACACGTCAATTGTCGCCTAATCTTGCACTCACGAAGATATTGAGAAAATTCTTCCGACATATATTCTCCACCGTTATCCGTTCGCAGCATCGTATGCTCCTTCCAATCTCATTTTCCACCTTTTCCTTAAATTCTTTAAACTTGGCCGTAGTTTGCATTTTTCTTTCATAAAATAGACCCAAACGTACCGTGAATAGTCGTCGATGAACGTCACCATGTATCTCATGCCGCTACAAGATGGTTGCTTGACTCGGCCCAAACACATCCGAGCGCACTGTGTCCAACGGTTCTTTGGCTCGAACTTTGACTCATCATAAGGCAGCGATGTGCCTTACCGTATTGACATCCAAAGACAGTTGTATCTGTCCGAATGTCCAAAGATGGTAGCCCTTTCAACATTGACTCGACCATCATTTTCCTCGGCGTGTGATAGCCGACATGCCCCAACCGCGCGTGCCACAAGTCTCGTAGCCTCGTTCTTCCTTGTCTTATCTACGTATGCCGTCTCCGCTGACATCACGTAAATAGACTCCACTCTTTTTCCTTCCATGAACGGTTTGCTATCAATCCTTAAGTCTCTATAAACCTTCACGTCCTTTGGTCCAAACACGACGTAATTTCCTGGAGACGTCAACTGAGACACGACAATAAATTCTTCTTCATGCCTGGTTACGTGAAACACGTTCTGCAACTGGACTTGATGAGAACTAAATCGTGGCACGATCTTTGTCTTGCCAATATGAGCTATTGGCATTCTCGAATTGTTAGCTGTCACGACAACTCGACATCCCTTGTACTCAGACATGCAACTAAGCTTCTCCTGATCTCCCGTCATGTGGTTAGAGCATCCAGAGTCGACAATCCAATCCTTGTTGTAGTCGACTAGCTTCTGAGTAGTTGCGGCAAGTGCTCGGTCTTCAACCTCCATGATGGCACTTGCAGTTGTCACCTTTCCTACATTATCTTGAGAACGTTCTTTAAAGTCGTTCTCGTCGTCTGAGAAGCTTCCAGAAGAATCTGCTACTGCGTAGGACACTTCTAGGTCCCACTCTTCCTCGCTGTTATCTCCTTGATGACCTCCTGACGTCACCGCGTTGCCTTCAAACGACCTTCTCCTCGATCGACAATCCCGAGCAAAGTGACCCTTCTTGCCACAATTGTAGCACTCGTCACCATCACGTCTATTCCCCTGTGGCCGGGATCTATAGCCTTGGCGTTGAGAGCTCCCCTTTCGAGGGCGTCCTTGAGCTTCCCCGGTTGGTGACTACGTTGGCCATTTGCCCGTTTGACTTTTCTTTGTAAATCTTCACGTTTTTTCCACGTACCACTATTTTTCCGTGGTTGACCTCTTCGGTTGCTGAAAAGTGCCTCTTCTGTATTCTTTAATGATACTCCCGCCATTTTCTTGGCAAGGGCTTCTTGGTTGGCTAATAGATTTTCTAAATCTATTAAGGACGGTTGTACAGGCCAACCTTGGATTGCCGTGATAAACGTAGAATATTCGGGGTTTAAACCGTTGATTATTATTCTACGCATCCGATCTTCTCCGATTTTGAAGTGGGATCCAATTGCTCTATTTCACGCACAAATTTCGATTTTAAAGAAATAGTCACGACCAGAATACGTACCTCGTGACGTATTCATAAGCTCTCTTTCCAGGAGCTGTAGTCGGGCATCATTTTTCTTTGAGAAGAGAGCAGCCAAAGCATCCCACGCTTCTTTTGGCACCTCGATATCTTCAATGCGTGCGAGCATACTTTTGTCGATGGTCGTCTTGATTGCATATAATGCCTTCCCTGCTTTAATGTCCCATTTGCGGAGCCGCTCCGTATTGTTCTGGGCGGTGAGGTCTCCGTGCCGTCTACAATGTTCCATAAGTCCCGTCCTTTAAGGTAGGACTTCATACATGTTCGCCAATCACGATAGTTGTACTCATTCGCCCTCCATGCCGGAAGTTGTGCCAATAATATGTCATGGTGACTTGATACACTTCTCCCACGTGCTATCAAGTAAGCGAGGTCCCGGACCAACTTGCTTCACTATCCCGGATAGCGCACCGAACTCGTAACGTCCCTGCAACAGTGGTTCCCACGATCCCGGATCGTACCGCTCTGATACCAAATTGTTGAATTTTGGTACCCGAATTCACGAACCACAAGTAATAATAATATTATTATTACTTAAACACTTTGTACAATTACAATGTACAAACACTCTAAGCACAACTACAAATATACTTTAGTGTATAGTAACTTTTCTATGTACCTCACCACACTCTATCACAACTCAAGATAAAGAGAGAGACCACTGAGCTTTTCACAACTGCTTTTGCGTTCTTTGGAATGCCCAAAATGAGAACCCCAACTTCCTATTTATACTTCTCTTTAGTCGGTGAAGGTTACTTCGCGTTGCATCTCGAAGCTTCCATCCATGGCGGTGCAATTTAAGTCCGGTGAAGAAGACTTGATTCTTCCAGAGATTTCTTCCAGGTTGGTGAATAATTTCTCCTTCTTTCTTGTGCTTTCTAGGTCATACTCAACATCCATAAATCTCCTTGTTGTGCTCTTGGTTTCAATCAAAGAAGATTCCAGATTTTTTCTTTAGCTAAACATCTAGGGCTTTCAAGAACCTAGAAAATTGGGGGAAATCATGAAGCTTCTAGAGAAGAGCAGGGTTGTGATTTCAACAATTTCTTTTTCAAATTTTAATGGCCGCCGGCAGCCTGACTTGGTTGCCGGAGATTGAAACGGATTACCTAGCTCAGGGTGGAATTTTTCTTATGTTATGGTTTGTCTGTTTTTCCAATGAAGATCGCCTGCACCAAAATTCATCATTTTTTTTTCCCTACAAATTGATATAAGTTTCATTTGATTTGGACACAAAAAAAAACACTCAAAGTGGTGGAGTATAGAATGATGAGTTGGAGGGAGTTGAAATTTGATTTAAGTTAGTTATTGGAGTGGGGGTAAATGAAATGGGTAGATGAAATATTAGGTGGATGAGAAAAAGTGTAAAAAGTGTTAAATGAAATGGAGGGGTGGTATGAAACCATTGTACCTAGTCTGAGAGAGGTTTGATTAAACAAGTTGCAGCTTTCTCTCTTACCAAAATAAACTAGGAGTACTTTTGTTTCTTACACCAAAACATAACCCCAGAACATTTGTATCAGACAAGTACCTGTGAGATTCTTCCCTTCCTTCTTACTCTTGTCTTTCTCTCTCTAGATATGAATAAAGAAACCGTCCAACTAAATTTTTTGTTTTTGTTATTTTAATGAATTAAATAATGTTGTGCCAATTTTTTTAAGTGAAAAATGAGATATCATTCCCAATAAGGAAACTTGTTTGATGCCAATTGAAAATTACCAAGATATCCCTAATGAAATTAGGTAAATGGTGAACTTGGAACCGCAACAGTTGCTAGTTTGTTGTTCTGCTGCAGTAAGCGGCTGTAATTTGGCTTTGTCCCGGTCTTTGTGAGATTGATTGTTGAGATTACGAGAGTACTAAGTGGGCCACATAAATGGTCAATTAATCTTGGCCACACACTGTACGAGCTTGCTGCTCTCACACCGCACGTTATAGAGGTGTAGTGAGATGCACGCAGCAGATGTTCCGTACGCGTAGTTGGTTGATGATAGTAAGGTTGACTATTGGGGTTGGGCCTAATGGTCCTATTTTTTTTAGTGGTGTCTTATAAGTGATGAAAATGAGCACGATTAATGCAAATCACCGGGTGGGTCAGATCATATCTGTATAGTGGGTTCTTAGCACACCAGCAATTATTTGTAGAAATTCAGTGTATGGTTACGATAGTATAATTTCAATTAATTGCATTTTTGTTGGTTTAAACAAGTTTAACAGTGTGAACACGACTCTTAATATGGCTGCGATGGACTTATTTTTGCAGTATCGCGTGAATAATTCGTTGAACACCCTGTATAAAGGTGGAGCCGGAGCAGCTGCCCGTGGCTGCACTGCTGCCGGCGGTGGTGGTGGGAAGACGGTTGGGAGGTGGTTGAAAGATAGGAGAAATAAGAAGAAAGAAGAGAATAGAGCTCATAATGCTCAGTTACATGCTGCTGTCTCGGTTGCTGGTGTTGCTGCTGCAGTGGCGGCGATTGCAGCTGCCACCACTGCATCATCAGGGTCGAGGAAGGATGAGCAGATGGCTAAAACTGACATGGCTGTGGCTTCTGCCGCCACACTGGTGGCGGCACAGTGTGTTGAAGCAGCTGAGGCAATGGGGGCAGAACGGGATCACCTTGCTTCAGTTGTTAGCTCAGCTGTTAATGTCCGGTCTGCTGGTGATATAATGACCTTAACTGCAGCAGCCGCTACCGGTGGGTATTAAAATTTACGTTCTTTTGTTCATTAATTTTTCGCTGAATTTATGAAACAATTTGGTTTCTTTTTTCGGAGCAAATGATTTTTTTTTTAAATGTGTGTTTGATTGTGTTGGCTGTAGCTCTACGTGGTGCAGCCACACTGAAGGCAAGGGGGTTGAAGGAGGTTTGGAATATATCAGCGGTGATTCCTGTTGAGAAAGGGGTTAATGGAAACGGGAGTGGAAGTAATGGAAGTTCAAATGGTAGTTTCAGTGGTGAGCTTGTCCAGGAAGAGAATTTCCTTGGGATTTGTAGTCGAGAATTACTTGCTAGAGGTTGTGAGCTTCTAAAACGAACTCGCAAAGGTAACAATATTGTATAATTATTTGCTTTCATCTTGCTTTAAGATAGAAAATAATAAACTAACCAAAGAACTACTCTAGCTCAAGCAATATCGAGTATATCTTTCTATTGGAAATGTCAGGATTTCAATCCTCGCCAATTGTAGATTTCAGTCTCCAAGTGTCACTTTAGTAATAGATTAAGTTATCCATTAATAAAAACTGAATATTGTTTTTAGGAATAAAATATAAACTGTCTAATGATCGTCTCTAATGGGTATTTGATCTTTATTTTTGGTGCAGGCGATCTTCATTGGAAAAAAGTATCGGTGTATATCAACAGAATGGGTCAGGTTGGTAATCTATCCCGACATTTGATCATCAAGCTATCTTCCATCATAGTCGTATTAAGTAAACTATTCAATCTGAACCGACCATCATATCACTTTGCTTTAGATTGTTACAATGGCTTCATTCATTGAATCTCAGGGAAAAGATAATCAAATGATCAAAAGTTCTTCACAAAGGATCAGATATAAAGATAAATAATACCAATGAGACGTAACCCAGAATTTTCTCTCTTGCTTTGTTCACTCTTACATGATTGATGATACCAATAATGCAGCCATTGATTCCTTTTAAACTTTTGATTTCATTTTTCTCGAGAAATTGACACAAAAACTTGCAATAAAAAGCTTACGTAAGTGTGGAGCCTTTGGGTCCGGAACCTGTGTTTATAAACTTGACATAGTACACGAGATCATATGTGGCCAAATCTTAGCCCGGAAAAACACAAAACTAAAAAAAAAAACAGAGGTTTCAGATCCAAACCTTCTTGCGTAAAACTTGAGAAGAAAAGTTAAAGTTATTCGATACAGAACAAGATTTCTAGATCTTTTTCTCTTGTTTTCATATATGATTTGCAATCTTTATCTCACAAAATCTGTTTTACTTGTCAGGTGATGGTCAAGATGAAGAGCAGACATGTAGCTGGGACCATCACAAAAAAGAAAAAGAGTAAGTTGATATTGCTTTTGTCTGTAACTAATGATGTGAACAGAAATGGAGGAGGTGGTGGGTCTTTATGCCTTGAGTATTGCTAAAGTTACAAAAAAGTGTTACAATTTTTTCTTACAAACATTATTGTCAAAAAATTGATTGGATGTTGTGTTTGTGGGACCCACTACTCATTAGTTTAACATCCAATTAAATTTTGCTAACCGTGTTTGTAAGCAAAATTTTGTAACGTATTTTTTAACCCTATCATTGCTCTTTAGTCTTTAAGTCTTCCCCCTTTCAATTTGGTGATTTGAGAAAGTAGTAATGAACTTAGTGGAAGGAGATAAAAAGTGATGATCTTTAAATTTTACCCGTTTTAAAAATCATTGCAGATGTTGTTTTGGAAGTTATGAAGGATGTTCCGGCATGGCCCGGCCGCCACCTTCTAGAGGGGGGCGAGCACCGCCGTTACTTTGCGCTAAAGACTATACACGGTGGTATAGTTGAATTTGAGTGCAGAAATCAGAGGGAATACGAAATATGGACCCAAGGCGTGTCGAGACTGCTCACCATTGCTGCTGAAAGGAATAGTAGACAGAGAATTTGAAGTGTTTGCTTAATGGATAAATTGGGAAATTATTTTGGTATAGCAGAGTAGTACTTGTAGCATTTGCGGGTTTGAGAATTTTGACTAACCATTTTGTTTCTGAAATTGATGAGAGAGTAACAATGCGGAATAAACTTTCTCTACTTGTGTTAATTTAGTAGGAGCAGAAAGTACTACCAAATTCGCAGAAATAATAATATCCAAGCAACGAATAAACAATAACCAAGAGCAATAACGACACCGAGAATTGTTATCGAGGAAAATCTTCTCAAATCGAGAAGTAAAAACCCCGGGACCAAGTCCAGAAAATCCACTACTACGTGAATGAAGGTTCGGTACAAGAGAGCACAACCCAAATAATGATCAAGAACAATAAACTTGATCTAAACCAAAACAGCAAAAATAGTCCAACAAAAACTCCACAATTTGCAGCAAATTCGAACCAAATATTCACCTGTCTAGAGATCTGAGAAACTCGATCAAAGCCAGTAGGATCAAAGCTCTATCTCTTACGAAGAACCAGGTGAAAAAATCACCCCGATCGGACCACAAACGAAGCGGGAATCGTGAAAAGAAAACTGTTGCGCTGAAGGAGTGTTGTACTCGGGAAATCTGTTTCACACGGCTGCTACTGCCCTTTTTTTTTCTTTTTCAGCCAATTTAAATCAACTAATGAATCTAATAAGTACCCTAAAAGGCCTATAAGTGGGCCAAGAGTTTGGGCCAAAATAAACTAAGAAACATAAAAATAAAGATGGGTTTTAATCAACTAGGAGGAAAAAAAAACCCAACAAACTCCCCCTTCCGACAATGTTGATTATATTGAGAACTCCATCGTACCTGCGATCTCGCAGCAGGTATCATGCTTCTTCTTTGTCATCATGTCTGACCCATTCCAGTCCGTATGAACCTTTTCAAGGTGTAGCAACTTCGATTCCAAAGTATCACGAATCCAGTGATATCGAACATCAATATGCTTCGACTTTGAATGAAAGCTAGAATTTTTAGCAAGGTGAATAGCACTTTGACTATCATAAAATACCACATACCTCTCTTGCATACACCCAATTTCTTGAGTAAACCGCTTCATCCACAACATCTCTTTCGAAGCTTCCGTTGTTGCAATAAACTCTGCTTCCGTGGTAGATAGTGAAACACACTTCTGCAACCTTGACTGCCATGCCACTGCTCCCCCTGCAAATGTGACCAAGTACCCCGTTATAGACTTCCTTGTATCTGAATCACGAGCCATATCTGAATCTGTGAAAGCTTCTAAAACTGGCTTGCCATCTCCATAACAAATACACAATTTGGAAGTGCCTCTAAAATACCTGAAAATCCACTTTACTGCTGCCCAATGTTCTCTACCAGGATTAGTGAGATACCAGCTAACAATACCAACTGCATGAGCTAAATCTGGCCTTGTACAAACCATCGCATACATCAAACTACCAACTGCTGAAGCATACGGAACCCGTTCCATTTCCCGTTTCTGTTCATCACTTGAGGGACACTGCTCTGAATTCAACTTGAAGTGACTAGCAAGCGGAGTACCAACGGGCTTGGCCTTATCCATCTTGAACCTTTCAAACACTTTCTCAATATACCTCTCTTGAGATAACCACAGCTTCTTTTCCTTTCTATCTCGGCTAATTCTCATGCCAAGGATTTGTTTTGCTGGACCCAAATCCTTCATGGCAAAAGACTTATTAAGCTCCTTCTTCAACTTGTCAATTTTCCTGATATCATGACCAACAAGCAACATGTCATCAACATATAACAGTAAAATTATGAAATCATTATCAGGAAATTTCTTGACAAAACCTGGTATATTTGTGCGTCCCCATAAATGACTCGAACTTCTTGTACCATTGTCTTGGAGCTTGTTTCAACCCATATAAGCTTTTCTTCAACTTGCAGACTAGGTTTTCTTTTCCCTTTACCGCAAAACCCTCTGGCTACTCCATGAAAATTTCTTCCTCTAAATCTCCATGTAGAAAAACGGTCTTCACATCTAACTGTTCAATCTCCAAGTCCATACTAGCAGCTAAACCAAGAACAACTCGAATAGATGACATCTTCACAACTGGTGAGAAAATCTCTCCAAAATCTATCCCCTCTTTCTGACTGAAACCCTTCACAACCAATCTTGCCTTGTACCTTGGATGCGAACTATTTTCTTCAGTCTTCAACCTCTATACCCATTTGTTCTTGAGAGCTCTCTTACCCTTAGGTAACTTTACTAGCTCAAAATTATGGTTATCATGCAAAGATTTCATCTCTTCTTGCATGGCATTCTCCCATTTATCCTTGTCATCATATGATATAGCCTCCTGATAACTCTCAGGTTCTCCCCCATCAGTCAATAACACATAATCAGTAACAGGGTACCTGCTAGAAGGCTGTCGATCTCTATTGGACCTTCTAGGAGGAATAACTTCACCGCAGTGGGACTTCACCGTCGCGCTCGTCGCCGCCTGCTTCTTCCTGCTGTGGCTGCTGCTGATCATCAATATGCATAGGAGTCTCAGCTTCATCTGTATCCTGTATATGATCCTGAAAATCATTCTCAACCCGCTCTGGTACTGCTTCCAAAGGAACCGAATCCCAATCAATTAAATCACCGCTGTCATGTGACACCTCTGCTTTATCAATGTCTGCTATAGTCTGATCTTCCATAAAAACTACATCTCTGCTTCTAATAATCTTCTTTGCACTCGGATCATAAAAGCTTGTAGCCAAAATCATCAAAATCATAGCCTACAAAAATGCACTGTCATGTCTTCATATCAAGTTTGGACCGTTCATCCTTAGGTATATGCACAAATGCCTTACACCCCAAAACACGCAAATGATCATACAATACATCTTTACCTGTTCAAACCTTTTCTGGTACTTCAAAATTCAGCGGAACACAAGGTGACTTATTCAGTACATGAACAACTATACTCAAAGCCTCACCCCAAAAAGTTCTTGGAAGCCCTGCATGAGAAAGTAAACACCTGACCCTTTCCACTAGTGTCCTGTTCATTCTTTCTGCAATACCATTCAATTGCGGTGTCTTCGGAGGTGTCTTCTGATGCCGAATACCCTGCTGCTTGCACTATCTATGGAACGGACCTAAATACTCACCCCCATTATCTGTGCGGATACATTTAAGCTTTCTCCCTGTTTCTCTCTCAATAGAAGCATGAAATTCTTTAAACACATCAAACACTTGATCTTTTGTACTTAAGGTATAAACCCACAACTTTCTAGAGTGATCATCAATGAAAGTCACAAAAAAACTAGAACCACCAAGTGTTCTAGTTTTCATCGGACCACACACATCAGAGTATACAAGATCAAGTAAATTACGCTTCCTAGAAGGAGGGCGACTCTTAAAAGAAACTCTGTTCTGTTTACCTGCTAAGCAATGAGAACATCTCTTCAACTGCATATTTTTCACCCCAGAAAGAAGATTCTTTTTAGCCAATTTTTCCATTCCCTTTTCACTCATATGGCTAAGTCGCTTATGCCAAAGCTCAACAGTAATCTCGGACTCTGCAACATTAATATTGTCTTTGCATACTTTTGCCTGCATGGAATATAAGGTAGAGTGCTTCTTTCCTTTTGCCACAACCATAACCTCTGGTAAGCTTCCATTGCCCACAACCGAAAGTATTGCAAAAACCATCATCATCGAGTCTACCCGCAGATAACAAATTCAGACGAAGATCTGGAACATGCCTCACATCTCTGAGAACTAACTTCATGCCAACTTCCGTTTCAAGGCAAACATTACCAATCCCAATAATTTTTGCCAAATTACCGTTTCCCATCTTAACAGACCCATACTCACTGGGTGTGTAGGATGTAAAGAAATCTAAATGAGAGGTGGCATGAATAGAAGCACCACTGTCTGTAACGACCCTAACCCTAGACACTAATTTTAATATCACATTGTGTGCTTTTATTATTATTATTAATATTATTTGTCTATTTTTATATACTTGACTTATTATATTAGGATAAATGATAGGAAAAATAAATTAATGTTCAAAAAGGAAATATATAATAAAAGAGAAAATGAATAAAATGTGGAGGAGGATCATAGTGTAGAATAAATATTGAGTAGAAGGATTTTTATTTAAATGCTTTGGGGAAAATTTAAATGAAAGTGACAATTTGTGGTGAAAGCCTTGTAGGATAGGTGGATTGAGAGGGGGGACATCCTCCCCAAATCACTCTCCACCCTTCTCATTAGTCAAAGCAAGCCTTACCTCCCCATACCTCCTCATACTCCTCCTACACTCTTCCTCCCTCCTTCATCATTTCTCATTCTTCTTCCTCTTTCTTTTCTCTCCATTTTCCATGGGAAAGGCTTGGTGAAAGCCTCCATTTCATACACTTCTACCAAGATCATTTCTTGTCCATTTGAAAATCTAAGTGTCCTTTTGTGATTATAACACCTCAAGGAGTTGATCAAGCCAAGAAAAGCTCCATTTCATCTTGTTTTGCCTAAGGTGAGTTATTATGACCTTTCTTTCTTTAAATACTCATGAAAATAAATGTTATTGTGTTTGTTCTCTTGAATGTGTTGATTGAGAACTTTGTTGGGTTTATAGAAATACTATGGTTTATGGAAGTTGAATTGATCTAGGTTTAAGACATGTTTTCTTGGAGTTAAATGAGTAGGATGAAGTTAACAAAGTTGGAAATGTCCCTTTTGGTTTATAACTTAGAAGACTTTTGGTTGGAACTTTGAGATTTTGAGGCATTGTTGTTGTTCTTCTTTGTTTTTACAAATTACGGGCTGAGGGACGAGTCGTCCCTTGGACGAAGGAAGTCGTGACCTATTGGGGACGCCAAGGTTCGTAGGGGGTCACATGGGCACGAGTCGTGCCCTGGGGGACGAGTCGTGCCCTGTCCTGGTTTCAAGATATCAACTTTAGAGCTGTCCAAACCTAATCAACTCGAACCAAAATGAAATTTCTTTAACCTAGATTAAAGTAGAATACTTTGGCCACACAATGACATCTTAAGTGATCAAAATGGAATTGTGGAAGTAGTTTAAATATTGTCCCGAAAATGGTTGATAGGTTTGATTTGTAACTTCATCAAAATAGTTCCAACTTGGGAAATAGATCTTGAACTTTTATTAAGGTTGTTCGAGGTGGTATAATAATTATGTAAGAATGGTTTACGATTCATAGTGGCCTTACTTACTCCATATCCTTGGTGAGTAGTTGCAATAGAGTAAAAGCTATAGGTTTCACTATTGAGCTAATTGGTAATGGGTATGTATCACTTTGTGGCATGGTTATTCCAAGTTGTGGAATTATTGATTATATGGTTACCTTAATATCCTAAGTATGGACTATTTGACAAGTGTTATGCGGCATCCCAAAGTGTGGATTATGTGTTATATAGTGGTGTTATATCCCAATGGTGGATTATATGGCATGTTGATTTTATGGTATTCCGGTGTGGATTATTTGGCAAGTTATTGCATTGGTATTCCAAGTATGGATATGTTTATTATGTGGTTGTATGGTTATCCCAATTGTGGATTTATTTGTTATCATTCATATTTATTGATGATACTATGCATAGTGTATTACTTGAATGTTGCATTATGGTATTGATTGGCATGAGTATACATTACCATGTTGTTATATTGTTATCCCGTTTTGTGGATTATCTCAAGTATCTATCATGTGCTTGAGCGTGTTTATGTTCGGGTGGGTATGATGGATTTCAATCAATTATTGATTTGTTCAATAAGTGATTGAAGGTTAAATCCTCTGCCTGACCCTTCCCACTCTGCGCCACGGAGTGAGAATTGTGCTAACGACTGTATTGAGCATGAAGAAGCCTTTACAGACCTGTTGCGATTGGTGTACCGGGGGGGGGAATATATTATTGTTGGATACTCTAATATAGGTATCCTTTCTTATATGGATGGTCTGGGGTATGAGTCCTATAAGAGGTGAATGTGCTGGAGGCAATTCACCAAAGAGTGGAGTTTTACTCCCACGTTGTACGACTTATTGTTCAGACGGGAAAAGGTAAAATGAGGTAACGTAATGTGTTTACCGCTTTCATAAAGTGTTATGTGCTACCATGCTATGTGTTGCACTTTGTTTGGCATCTTGCTGCATTCATAATAACTCATTGAGATTTATTCTCACCCCTCTCCCTTTACTGTTTTTAGATTCCGAGACAGGCGGACTGGCCAAGTAAGGGCGGTGAGGAGTTGGAAGTGATATTTTGGGAATTGTCGGGTTATGTATAGGTTGGTGTAGAAAGTGTTCGTTGGTATAATTCATTTGTGGAATTGTATTTATAAATCTTTACTTTATGTTATAACCGAGGCCTTTTTGTAATTAAAACCGTTTCTTACTTTCTAAGTTAGTCAATTATTTCTCCGTCGTGAAAAGGTTTAGATTTATTTTAAATGGTTATAATAATTGTATTTAATTTTGAAAGTTAAATAAAAGTTTTAAAGGTTTAGGATAATTGGGGTTAGTTTGAGGACGCTCCAGCTCGGGACACGTGTAGGTTCCGGGTCGGGGTTCTCACAGTTGGTATCAGAGCTCGGTTAGAATTCTCGGGTAGAGTCTAGCTGAGTGAGAGTGTGCGATAACTTACGTCGAGAGTTTAATGCAGGAATTTGTTCAAGGACAGAAAATGATATTGACCATCCAAGGAATGAAGGAAAGGTGAGTTATGGAAAGATAGATTCCTTCACCATCATTTGAGGTATTTTACCTGTCTCAGGAGTTAGGGTTCATACTTTTATAAATCCCCGTTCATTCGTTCTCATGTGGCATTACATTTCACCTTTTATTTGCATAAATTGGCCTAAAAGTTGCCTTATGTGTTGGAGGTTCTATTCCTACGGGAGAGTACCTTGAATTATTCTTGTTTATCATGGTGATTGTGATTTGGGAGGACTGTCGCAGGAAGCGAGTCTCCTTATCTATGTTTGATTTGCCTCCGTGTGTGGTAGAGGCGGATGAGTCATTATTTGCTATTTTATCATATATGCATAAATGTCGAAAGTATGGCCTAAGGAATGTGAAGGTTATTTGAGTTGTGTGTTATCTTTGATTTAAAAGAACCTTGAATTATCTCATGTACCGGGGGCAAATGAATTTGTGAACTCTTAGTTGAGATTAGGTATATGGCCTAATTAAGAGTGGTTTATGGTGGTAAAATTGCATGATTAGTTATTCATTGGTGTCTCGTGGTAGAGACTAGATATATGAGACTAGTATTGGAAGTGATAGTCTAAGTGGGATTATATGAGTTATAAAATATCGCGAGTACGAGATCTGATAGAACCAATATATCTTTGCCTTATGTGTTATTAGTTGATTAAGTGGTGTTTTCTATGTGAGTTTCAAAATGGGTTTTCATCAGGTATCATACCAGGATATTGAGATTTGAAATTGCTATAAGGTATTATTTTGGCATTCGGATTCCTAGATAGAGGACACTAATTGGGATGATGGACTTGATGATTCATCTTGGGAAAGTATGTGATAAAGAAGATAATGAGCTTAGTGAATCTCCATAAGGGTAAATTGTTACTATAATTAGAAAAGATGATACTTGGTGGTTATTTATAAGGTTATAGAGATCTTAAATAGGTAACTGTGAAGAATAAGTATTCGTTAGCACTTGTTGACGATTTGTATGACTGATTTTAGAAACTAGTAGGATACTCAATGGTTATTAGTTAAATTTTTCGGAGTGTTACAATTACAGTGAAAATTTGCTTAAAGGATATACTTAAGATAACATTTATATATATAGTATGACCGTTTTGATTTGTGGATTGTGTATTAGTGATGGAGCGGTAAATAGGGAAAATGCAAAGAAGTATAATAGATACAGTTATTGGTGACTTAAAGGATCAACTTCAGGAATTGGTGAAAAATGCACATGGTTTGTTTTGAGAGATGATTATCATTAGTTGAGGAAATAAAATGAAGATAAATCTTATTGGAAGACAGGATACTTTAGGATGATTACACCGTATAGATTGACTTAGTTACGTGAATCATATGAGGGATTAGCGTGATGCTTGAAAGATATTGACGTTATACGGATTTCGAGTTGTTGATGGTTATTGAGAGTTAAGTTAGATTATACCGTAATGTTTAATCGAAATTTGGGAATGATTGATATATGTGAAGTTCTAATTATATTTTCTTATTTAGAAAAGTTATGGTATTTAATTGGGAACTAGATGTTGCAATACGTTGTTACTAAGTACAATACCAATATTAAAGGTAGGGAATAGATGACTCAAATTAAGTAAAAGTGTTGAATATACAACTTGAGGAATTATCGAATTGAGGATGATTTACCTAGTTTATAAGCTTAATGATTGTTTAGTGTTATTTATCGGAAATAGTAATAGTATGGCAAGATTGTGTTTTCTTATAGAGAAATTAACTAAGTATAAATATTATAAGTGGTGGCTATAATATAAATAGAGGTCAAACAAGAATATTATGTTGGTATTGTTTAATTGTGTTTAACAATTGAAAGTGTGTGTTGAACTTCGGTGTGAGCATTTGTACCCTTCGGGGATAATTGATTTAATAAGGTCGGTGAACCGTTTTTGTGTACATTAAAATCTGTGAGTAATTTAACTATCTACAACTGGTATGGGACGGTTGTAGATAATTAAATCACTCGAGTTATTTTTGGTAGCTTATCAATCTTTTGAAAATTTCTTAAGAGTGTGAGTGGTTTAGTTAATTAAAACTGGTATGGGACAGTTTTAAATAAATAAACCATTCGAGTCTCATTTGATCTCATTTTATCTATCCTTGGAATTTTGAAAGATGTTGTAAATTTTCAAAAGATTGGTTGTTTTAAAGATATAGTTCGTGCAGAAGCAAGTAAGAAGGCAACCTAGTCCCCCTATAGTGATTGATTACATTACAGTTTTGATCCGAGAAATGATTTGATAAATTGTGGGGTTGTTATTGTGTCGGTCGCAATAGACTCGGTTTTTGTTTTGGAGTTGGAACGGCTCCGTTGTGGGCGGCCAACCATTTGATTTGAATATTGATCTGTCTTTGGACCGGAAAATAAGTGGAACATTGAATTGTGTTATATAGTCGACCAGTGTTCCGTTTATAGAAATCATGATCGTATTAGCATGTATATATTTATTATTTCATGGGCAGTTATTTGATGTTTATATCATGAGATATTTATTGATAAGTCCTCATATATGTTAGGAGATAGTTTGGTTGTATAAACCCCATAGTACTAGAGGGATTGGATAGACATCATTTGGAAGATCCTTGTGGGAAGGTAGGAATCATTACTTGTTATTGATGAGATGCTACGGGCATGAACAATGGATGTTAATAGTTAATAGTACGTATGGTTACCAAGGGTTGAGTGCGTATAATAGTAGTTGTCATTCTAACATCTAGATAAAACCGTATGAGGCATAGTTTGGGAAGAAAATATCGATCTCTAATTTGTTGGGGTGAAATTGGAGAGGCAAGACCTAAGATAAAGTGGCGCCAAAGTTTGATAAACCATTTGAAGTCTAGGAAAGGTCGGTGGTTTGACTTATAGACTGGCTTGGAGAAACTTATAGAGTATTTAAAGTTTTAATGTGATAATGTAATGTATTTAGTGACCTAAGTCGTATTACTTTATTTATTTATATTTTCATTGAGATCGGAAAATTCGTGTTAGTGATATTAGTATAGTATGCTTGGATCATTAAGTGGTAATATCATATTATTAATAGAATTAGAAAATTTTGGGAAAAGAATCACAAATTGAAGAGACTATATGGGAATTGGAGTCTGAGGTATGCGTGAGTATCCGAGGCGGATTGAACATTTAGGTAAGTCTTTTTAAAATTCGGGACGAATTTTCTTTAAGGGGGAGTGAGTGTAACGACCCTAACCCTAGACACTAATTTTAATATCACATTGTGTGCTTTTATTATTATTATTAATATTATTTGTCCATTTTTATATACTTGACTTATTATATTAGGATAAATGATAGGAAAAATAAATTAATGTTCAAAAAGGAAATATATAATAAAAGAGAAAATGAATAAAATGTGGAGGAGGATCATAGTGTAGAATAAATATTGAGTAGAAGGGTTTTTATTTAAATGCTTTGGGGAAAATTTAAATGAAAGTGACAATTTGTGGTGAAAGCCTTGTAGGATAGGTGGATTGAGAGGGGGGACATCCTCCCCAAATCACTCTCCACCCTCCTCATTAGTCAAAGCAAGCCTTACCTCCCCATACCTCCTCATACTCCTCCTACACTCTTCCTCCCTCCTTCATCATTTCTCATTCTTCTTCCTCTTTCTTTTCTCTCCATTTTCCATGGGAAAGGCTTGGTGAAAGCCTCCATTTCATACACTTCTACCAAGATCATTTCTTGTCCATTTGAAAATCTAAGTGTCCTTTTGTGATTATAACACCTCAAGGAGTTGATCAAGCCAAGAAAAGCTCCATTTCATCTTGTTTTGCCTAAGGTGAGTTATTATGACCTTTCTTTCTTTAAATACTCATGAAAATAAATGTTATTGTGTTTGTTCTCTTGAATGTGTTGATTGAGAACTTTGTTGGGTTTATAGAAATACTATGGTTTATGGAAGTTGAATTGATCTAGGTTTAAGACATGTTTTCTTGGAGTTAAATGAGTAGGATGAAGTTAACAAAGTTGGAAATGTCCCTTTTGGTTTATAACTTAGAAGACTTTTGGTTGGAACTTTGAGATTTTGAGGCATTGTTGTTGTTCCGCCGTTTTTACAAATTCTGAGGGACGAGTCGTCCCTTGGACGAAGGGAAGTCGTGACCTATGGGGGACGCCGAGGTTGGGACGCCACATGGGCACGAGTCGTGCCCTGGGGCACGAGTCGTGCCCCTGGTTTCAAGATATCAACTTTAGAGCTGTCCAAACCTAATCAACTCGAACCAAAATGAAATCTCTTTAACCTAGATTAAAGTAGAATACTTTGGCCACACAATGACATCTTAAGTGATCAAAATGGAATTGTGGAAGTAGTTTAAATATTGTCCCGAAAATGGTTGATAGGTTTGATTTGTAACTTCATCAAAATAGTTCCAACTTGGGAAATAGATCTTGAACTTTTATTAAGGTTGTTCGAGGTGGTATAATAATTATGTAAGAATGGTTTACGATTCATAGTGGCCTTACTTACTCCATATCCTTGGTGAGTAGTTGCAATAGAGTAAAAGCTATAGGTTTCACTATTGAGCTAATTGGTAATGGGTATGTATCACTTTGTGGCATGGTTATTCCAAGTTGTGGAATTATTGATTATATGGTTACCTTAATATCCTAAGTATGGACTATTTGACAAGTGTTATGCGGCATCCCAAAGTGTGGATTATGTGTTATATAGTGGTGTTATATCCCAATGGTGGATTATATGGCATGTTGATTTTATGGTATTCCGGTGTGGATTATTTGGCAAGTTATTGCATTGGTATTCCAAGTATGGATATGTTTACTATGTGGTTGTATGGTTATCCCAATTGTGGATTTATTTGTTATCATTCATATTTATTGATGATACTATGCATAGTGTATTACTTGAATGTTGCATTATGGTATTGATTGGCATGAGTATACATTACCATGTTGTTATATTGTTATCCCGTTTTGTGGATTATCTCAAGTATCTATCATGTGCTTGAGCGTGTTTATGTTCGGGTGGGTATGATGGATTTCAATCAATTATTGATTTGTTCAATAAGTGATTGAAGGTTCGTCATACCGGTGACCCTTCCCCACTCTGTGGCCACGGAGTGAAATTTGTGCTAACGATCAGTATTGAGCATGAAGAAGCCTTTGCTGCACTGTTGCGATTGGTGTACCGGGGGGGGGAATATATTATTGTTGGATACTCTAATATAGGTATCCTTTCTTATATGGATGGTCTGGGGTATGAGTCCTATAAGAGGTGAATGTGCTGGAGGCAATTCACCAAAGAGTGGAGTTTTACTCCCACGTTGTACGACTTATTGTTCAGACGGGAAAAGGTAAAATGAGGTAACGTAATGTGTTTACCGCTTTCATAAAGTGTTATGTGCTACCATGCTATGTGTTGCACTTTGTTTGGCATCTTCTTTGCATTCATAATAACTCATTGAGATTTATTCTCACCCCTCTCCCTTTACCTTGTTTTAGATTCCAGACAAAGGACCGGGCCAAGTAAGGGCGGTGAGGAGTTGGAAGTGATATTTTGGGAATTGTCGGGTTATGTATAGGTTGGTGTAGAAAGTGTTCGTTGGTATAATTCATTTGTGGAATTGTATTTATAAATCTTTACTTTATGTTATAACCGAGGCCTTTTTGTAATTAAAACCGTTTCTTACTTTCTAAGTTAGTCAATTATTTCTCCGTCGTGAAAAGGTTTAGATTTATTTTAAATGGTTATAATAATTGTATTTAATTTTGAAAGTTAAATAAAAGTTTTAAAGGTTTAGGATAATTGGGGTTAGTTTGAGGACGCTCCAGCTCGGGACACGTGTAGGTTCCGGGTCGGGGTTCTCACACTGTCTATTACCCAACTTACCTCACTGCCTGTGAAATTAATACTCTCATCATCATAGACAAGAAGAAAATCTTCAGTGGCTGCAGCAACTTGATCTCCATCATTGTTATCATCTTTCTTACCATCTCTGTCTCTGAGCTTCCTATTCTCCTTTTTCAACTGAAAGCAAAACCTCTTAATATGCCCTTTCTTACCACAGTGATCACACTCTTTATCTGTATATCTACCCCTTGACTTGCTTCTGTTTTTCGACTGACCTCTGTTGTGAAATTGGTGCTCCCCCGTTGCAATCAAAACAAAGAAATCAACACACCCACACGTACAAGAAAGAAACAATCACACATAAGAACACAAGAGTTGTTTACCCGGTTCATTCACCAACTCGTGAACTACGTCCGGGGGCAATTGCCAAGCCAATATGTATTCTAATATGTTGCTACAATCAACTACAATATGTTCTAGGCCGAAATTATGCTTATATAGTTATACAAGGAAGCCCTAACTCAGTTTAAGAAGAGATACTATCAAACTAGGAAACAAAATCAAATCTGCTGCTGGAAATACGGGCTAAGCGCGGCCGCCCTCAGGCCAGCGCGGTCGCCCTCAATTGATTTCACCAAGCATCGAGTTTCTGCCCATGTGCGCGGTCGCGCACCTCCACCAGCGCGGTCACGCAGCTCTCCAGAAAAACCTGCTCCGTTTTGAACTCCTATTTGATCTCACCGACTCCTCCGACTTAGGCCCCTTTTCTTCCTTGTAGTTTAGGATCAAAACCCAACAATCTCCCACCGGAGACTAAACCAACAAACATAAAATCACCCATCAACTCCCACCACGGAGTAAAGACCTTCGAAAACATTTCCCCCATCCATATTGGCTTGACACTACCTCTCTTCTCCTTAAGTACTAAGGCGAGTTGAAACCAAGCGACGTTTCAACCTCTCCGTGTTAGATCGTTCTTGCCTCCCCAAATCAGCTTCTACCTTGATTTCTCCCCGCAAGTCTAACTTCGCCTTCTCCCTCCAGACCCACCTTCCTCGCAATGCTTCCCCTTGAAACTCGGACACACCTTGTTTCTTGCATCGACTGTTCTTGGTCTGAACCCGCTCTCTGTTAGGGCCCTTGGACATCCACACCACGTTGATCAAATTTGTGTCCCCCCCAACATACCGTTTCTTGATGTCTCCCCTTTTCACACCAACAGGCCGGTTCTTAAGCCTCTTGCTCCCACCGGAACGAAAAGCGACATTGTAGGTAGAGTACAACGTCTTCCCCTTAACCCCACGAGCCAACACCTTAGCCCCTTTTGTGACTTCCCAAGACCCACCAATGAAAGAAACACCATACCCTTCACTGTCAAGTTGTCCCACGGAAATCACCCTTCTCCTCAAATCCGGAACATGCATCACGTTGTGTAGTTGTAAAACAGCCCCATTAGGTGTCTTCATCATCACATCCCCCTTACCTTTGATCTTCAATGGTTGACCATCACCAAGATAGAGAACCCCAAAATCTTCAGTTTTGTATCGCTTCATTGATTCTGCATCCCCACTAGCATGACAAGAAGCTTCAGAATCCAACACCCAATCTTCACCCGACTGCTCCTCTCCTAGGATTAATACATCTCCACCATCATCCACCACGTGTGCACAACCACCTTTTCCTGACAAATATAACTGATATGCCCCAATTCACCACAATTGTAGCACTTGACCTTTTTCCCCTTTTTCGGTCTTCTCCTATTTCTCTCCACCCTAAGTGCAGCCCCATCTACGGAAGATTCTCCCCTTTTCTCTTTCCTTCGCAACTCCTCTTGAAGGATGAGATCTCTAACCTCCGTATACACCAATGCTTTGTTTTTCGACGTACTAATCGTTGTGACAAGAACCTCCCAACTATCGAGGTAATGACTTTAGTAGAAAACAAGCTAGCACTTCATCGGAGAAAGTAATATCAACACTTTTCAATTGATCCACCATACCTTTGAAATTGCCGATATGACTTGCCGTCTCGCCCCTCGACATCTTCGCATTCGCAAACCTCTTTATCAAATGCACCTTATTGATATTCGACGGCTTCTCATACATGTCCAACAGCGTTTGTAGCAACTCCACCGTTGTCTTGGCCTCCATAGCGTTCCGTGCAACGTCGTCGGTTAGGGCACTCCTCACTGCTCCTAACGCCTTCCGATCCAACGTCTCCCAATCTCCTTGTGACATGTCTTCGGGCTTCGCCTTCAAGGGTCCATGAAGATCCTTACAATAAAGGTAGTCTTCAATCCTTGTCTTCCAAAACGTGAAATTCACACCGTTGAATTTCTCGATTGAGTTCTTCATCTTGACTGCTTCACCAAAATCCCCAAGAACGCGATTCAAAATTAATCAACTAATGAAAAAATTTTGAATCCTCCGAACCAAAGCTCTGATACCAGTTGTTGTGAAATTGGTGCTCCCCCGTTGCAATCAAAACAAAAAAATCAACACACCCACACGTACAAGAAAGAAACAATCACACACAAGAACACAAGAGTTGTTTACCCGGTTCATTCACCAACTCGTGAACTACGTCCGGGGGCAATTGCCAAGCCAATATGTATTCTAATATGTTGCTACAATCAACTACAATATGTTCTAGGCCGAAATTATGCTTATATAGTTATACAAGGAAACCCTAACTCAGTTTAAGAAGAGATACTATCAAACTAGGAAACAAAATCAAATCTGCTGCTGGAAATACGGGCTAAGCGCGGCCGCCCTCAGGCCAGCGCGGTCGCCCTCAATTGATTTCACCAAGCATCGAGTTTCTGCCCATGTGCGCGGTCGCGCATCTCCACCAGCGCGGTCACGCAGCTCTCCAGAAAAACCTGCTCCGTTTTGAACTCCTATTTGATCTCACCGACTCCTCCGACTTAGGACCCTTTTCTTCCTTGTAGTTTAGGATCCAAACCCAACAACCTCTGCTCCTGCCTCTGTTGTTGTTCTAACCTCGGTGTCTATTTCTTCCCCTGTCTTCAACAACTAAGGCATCTGCCTGTGAACTAGAACCCTGCGATTTCCTTCGCAACTCTTCATTTAGAACACTACCTTTAGCGATTTCCATAGAAATAATACCATCAGGTGCAGAGAGAAAGAAGTTCTAAAAGTCTCCCATGAATCTGGTAACGTACCAAGAAGCCATAAACCTTTTATCTCTTCATCAAACTTTATACTCATCTCTGATAGCTGATTCATAACTCCCTGAAAAGTGTTCAAGTGATCTGTCATCGCAGTCCCATCTCTGTACCTCAAACCAATCAATTGTTTCATAAAAAACAACAGTCTTCCGGGCATACAACTGTTCAAGCTTAGTC
The DNA here is from genome assembly GCA_022495995.1 of Adenophora triphylla var. japonica. Lineage (NCBI taxonomy): Eukaryota > Viridiplantae > Streptophyta > Magnoliopsida > Asterales > Campanulaceae > Adenophora > Adenophora triphylla. The sequence continues at coordinate 208,423 of JAFEMH010003150.1, forward strand.
CACAAAGTACGGGCATGTGTATCTGTACTGACATGGTTCAACACATTATCAACTACCCACTGTCTGATATACCCACAAACTTGTCGGTGCAACAAAGACCAGTCATCATCACTTTTACCCTCTGGTTTTTCTGAACAAAAAACAGGTTGGTGAAAACCCTTCACATAAAGAAGATCCTCCAACTTTGATTTCCACAACTGATAATTTGAACCATTCAAGTTAATCATTCTACTAGTATTAACCTCCATCGTTCAACACAAGTCAATAAACCCCAAAACCAGGCTCTGATACCACTTTGATGAGAAAGTAACAATGCGGAATAAATTTTCTCTACTTATGTTAACTTAGTAGGAGCAGAAAGTACTACTAAATTCGCAGAAATAATAATACCCAAGCAACGAATAAACAATAACCAAAAACAATAACGACACCGAGAATTGTTATCGAGGAAAACCTTCTCAAATCGAGAAGTAAAAACCCCGGGACCAAGTCCAGAAAATCCACTACTACGTAAATGAAGGTTCGGTACAAGAGAGCACAACCCAAATAATGATCAAGAACAATAAACTTGATCTAAACCAAAAAGAAAAAACAGTCCAACAAAAACTCCACAATCTGCAGCAAATTCGAACCAGAAATTCACCTGTCTAGAGATCTGAGAAACTCGATCAAAGCCAGTAGGATCGAAGCTCTATCTCTTACGAAGAACCAGGCGACAAAATCACCCCGATCGGACCACAAACGAAGCGGAAATCGTGAAAAGAAAACTGTTGCGCTGAAGGAGTGTTGTACTCGGGAAATCTGTTTCACACGACTGCTACTGCCCTTTTTTTTTCAGCCAATTTAAATAAACTAATGACTCTAATAAGTACCCTGAAAGGCCTATAAGTGGGCCAAGAGTTTGGGCCAAAATAAACTAAGAAACATAAAAATAAAGATGGGTTTTAATCAACTAGGAGGGAAAAAAAACCCAACAGAAATATGGTGGGATTTTTTTTACTTATTTATTAATTTATTTACTTGCGGCCTTGGGGGGTCTACCTACTGTTAATAGAAGAAATTATAAGTATAAATTATCCAAAATGGGGTCTTTTATCCAAAAATATAAAGGTTCTGCTTCTTACATAATTCTTTATGTTTTTTGAGTTGTATTGAGAGTTGTTCTTCGCTTTCATCGCATAACACCTGAATGATCGAAATTCGATTCTCTCTACTAGTTTCTTTTGTGCACCCACTGGAATCCGCCATTGACTACTGTGGAATTTTGAAACCGGAATTCATGTAAAACAAGATAATTAATGCAGGGAGGACAAATGAGAAGAGAATTTAGAAAATGATATGCCATATAAGAGTAAATGTACAACTTTGTGTAATAGCAAGACTAGATGTAAATGAGCATGTCAGTTTCTTATACTTGAGGAGATTAATCTTGTCAGTACAGCTTAAGATCCGAAGGCTAATTAGTCATCAGCACCGTTAAAGAAAGATAGCATGGACATAAAGAGGTTAATAATATCTAGGTACAGTGAGATTGCAGCTGGAACGTATTCATCGTAGTCGAAGCGTTTGATCAAGTTGTCCGTGTCATTTATGATATATCCGGAGAATAAAATTGATCCGAGGCAACCATATATCATCTGGCCTAGCTTTCCCAGGGGATGAAAAATCTAACCATTGCAAACACAATAATTGAAAATATTAAGAGAAATACAAAGGCTTTAAAATCGTGATAGTGGGTCAAGTTCAGGTACCTGAAAGAGAGAGAAAACAAAGAGCACAGTGAGGGAAGTGAACAGAAAAGGCCCTAGGAAGCTAAAGTCGTAGCCTCTCTTTGCTGCCCAGAAGGTGTAGAGGGTAAGGCTAACAACCACAACGCTTGTGAGAATAAAAGCCTCTAGAACCACCTTTCCTGATATATAGCAATAAACGGTTGTTGGAGCAAAATCTTACTGTCTTTAGACCCTCTAACAAGATTTTGCTCTAACAATCATTTATTGCTACTCCCTTTGTCACAAAATGAATACTATTCATTTTGGGACGGAGGTAGTAGAAATAGACGACTGTTGGAGAAAAATCTTGATAGAGGGTAGTGCTAACAAAAATAAGTGTTCAGGACATCAGAAAGAAGCATTTATAGAACCTATAAACTCCTTCAGATTTTACTGGAACAATGTCTGACTCATATTCAAGCCAATTTCTCCTATGTTTTCATTCACAAACACATCCTCACCATCAAATAGACTGATTGCAAAATTAAAATGTTGTGTTTCAAAATAAGAAAAATAATCCTAATGTAATTTTAGCATACCAACAATAAACAAACAACCAAAACAAAACATGGACAAGTTAACTGCGACAACAATACTTATTATAAGACAAAGAAAGTAATGCATATACATGTATGCAGGGGCGGACCCAGAATCAAAATGGAGGGGGTTCACAAATTACATTACCCAAAAACATCAAAAAAAATAATTGTTTGTTACATGACTACCTACATTAATTCTTCCGTTTTTCCCAAGGGGGGTGGGCTGAGCTGGTAAGTGGGGGGTGCACTTAGTAGTTTTTTTTTTTACATGTCAATATTAATTTTGGGGGTTCACAGTCACCCATTTGGTTGTGCCTGTGTCCGCCCCGCATGTATGTGTCAATATAAATCGGGCTTAAGCCCATAATCAACCTACGCACTTTCATCATATTTGCATTTTAATCATCGTACTTTTTTTCCACAAAATCAACATAGTTTGGAAAACCTTTCATCTCTACTCCAAATTCATGTCTAAAATGTGCGTGATCCTTGCGTAATCCTCCGCAATTTTTGGATTGTTCTTAACCTAAAAATTTATTGAGTTGAGAAAAGAATTGACAGTATTTTGCATAGTCACCTTTTGAGAAGGAGCAAGACAGGCCAATTCCGAACGCCAAAGTCAGAGTATAGAGCGCGAGGAGGATCAAATTCACCGGATGTACATCCATACAGGCAAACGTTAGACACAATACTGCAACATTTAATTAAAAAAATGTAAGAATCAATCAAAACACAAAATCCTTACGAAAATTAAAATGACAAAAAATCAACAACAAAAAATTCAACTTCGTTTACATATCAAAGGAATTATAAGACTGATTATGAATATGGCGAGGCCAGCTTTGGTGTGAACGATAAAATGCGGAATCGCCGGGATGAATATGACCGTACAAGCGACGGCGACGGTGAGAAGCATCTGGATAGCCAAAATAGAGTAAACTTTCCGAATAAATCCCCAAAGGCGGCGGCCATCTTGGGACTCGAGATCGAGGGGTTTCGATGCAGTGTAAGGAAACGACATTGCAACTGAAGAACGGAGATAAAAACAGTGGAAAACTATGTAGTGATGGTTATTATGGTTATTTTTTTGAAAGCGTGATGATGGTTATGGTTATAATCACCACCGATTGAGTCATTAAATTGGAATATACTTTTCTTACTTGACAAGAATCAAGCGATATTTAATTAATTACAAGGGTAAATGCACAAAAGAACTCAATAAAATTAGAGTCGGAAGAATGCCACATAAATTCTAAACATTATCGTAATACCTCATAAATTTCTTTTTATGTTGTATTATTCTTAAATATACTGCATCACATGACAATATATACTACTGCATAACTGAAAATGATGACGCCAAGGCTTTTGGGGTCAGAGCGGTTGAGGAGGATGCCGTTGTCCGCGGTAAGAGCCATGCTGTTGAGGCAAACCCTGAACGTGGCAAGATGAGGAAAGCCAAGGAGGCGGCCCCTACTTCTGGGAGCAAGAAATATACACCACTTATGTTGTTGAACCTAATGCCTTCCATATCCGCCCTCTTCAGGAGGTGGAGACGAAGAAATGAAAACTGAGACCGGAGATGGTAACTGATGTCCGCGAGGACAATAGAGCATGTGTTTTCTATGGGGCCCAGTTCGAGAATGGACTGAGACTTCCCCTTGATCCCTTTATCAACCGTTTCTCAATTTCAACCGTTGTCTCCCCATGCACCTGACCCCTAATGCAATTAGAGCTCTAGTCTCTTTTATAGCTGTTTGCAGGGTTTTGGGCTACGAACTTTCCCTTTCTGGGCTTTATATCTTCTATCAGAATCAAATAACCAATAGCAACCTGGGCCTGAAAGCGAAGAACAACTCTGCCCGGACCTTTTCTGCTCCTGCCAATAAATTTGATCAATGGAACCAGAGAAATATGTTGGTCATAGAGTCTAGGTTTGGGTGGTCCTTTTCAAAACCTTCCAGTCATGTTCCTGTTAGGGTGGCTGTCCACTCTTATCCTAGTCCAGATCTGTCTGAGGCCCTACAAGTTGCCCTGGAGACTTACCTGGCTAAGTGCATAACCGAGGGGGTGCAGCCCGTGTTTGACGTGAGCGCAATTGTGAATAGTGAGCCTCTGTTGATATACTCAGGGTGGCCCCTTGGAGGGTAGCTAATATGCCCCTAGAGTAGCCATTGGGCCCCAGCTTCGTGACCCCGATTGGAGGGTGCATGATTTTTTTTGATTTTTAGGCCGACTGCAGAACATGTATGATGGGTGCGGTCTGTGAATCACCAGAATGGAACGGTATCTATTCTGTCTTTGAGAAAACTGCTATTACTTGCTTTTTTATTTCTCGAACAGTATTTTAACCAGCTCATTTTTCTTTCAGAGTAGATCATTCCCCTTCCTGGCGACCCTTCCCTCCCCTCCGGTGACTATCTCCCCCTCCGGCGACCACCTTCTCAACTCCGGACAGACAACTTATACATTATACACACTCTTTAAACACACCCACACCCTCCATCCCAGGCATACTCTCGCTCTCTCTCTCTCTCACTCACACACATACACACTCTTTCTCCTTACTCTCTCTACCTATTGACCTCCGTTGACCTCCGTCGACCACCTCCGACGAACACCTCCGCCTCCATTCCTACAGATCTATTCCGACCGTTCTCTCCTTTCTCACCTTCGGCCATTCTCCCATTGGCAACCCCACCAATCCGGCAACCTCTTTGTCCGACGAACACCTCCGTATCCGGCGATCGTCGCTCTCTTCCTCCCCAACTCCGACGACCATCTCCCTCTAATCCGACGAATGTCTCCTCCTATTCCTGTAACCATCTCCCCTCTTCATCTCTCTCTCTACTTTATCTCTCTAAATTACTTCCCCTTTCTTGTTTTTTCGGCCGTCTCAATTCGTCCGATTCGAGTTTGTGTGTGATGTGCTTGTGTGTGTCCATTTGTGCGTGTGTGTGGGCCCATTTTCACCTTTAGATTCGAGTTTGAATTTTATAAAATGTGCATATATTGTATGTAGATGGCTTCAGGTATGATTTTAAATTTTATGGTTTAGATTTTGTTTTTAAACCATGAAAATTTTGGATTATTTTCGAATTTGATGGTGGAATGGTGCTTAATAACGGTGGAAAGCTCGTGTTTAGGCAGTGGGTGGTTTGTAGTGGGGGAGGTGGTGGTCTTGTGTTGGACATGGTCCAAGATTTGTTGGTGAACTTGTATTCACAAGTGTTTAAACATGGGTGGCATAAACAAACTTGAATTTCAATGAAGGTTCAATTTTTCATGTATATCAATTAACATGGCAAGGTTGATCATGAAAACTATATGAGCATAATTATGAACATGGGATGATGCGTCACAAATCATATTTGATCTTTACATCAAAATTTCTAATCAATTAGGGTTTAATGATTCATGCAAAATCTCATTTAAATATGAACATAATTCCTACAACAAACTATTTGTTCAAGATCTAGAAATTTATCAATCAACAATAATCATATTAATGGAATTGATATCCCAAAATCTAGATTAATCATATTAATCATTCAATTCATCTTCATAATCATGGCATATCAAAATATACAATTACTTCCATAAGCAAAATCCATACAAATTCACGTTCTAAATCATATTCATCATGGTAATTCACATAATCTCATTATATAAGTATCATGAAGTTTAATGGATAATCATGTGATGATTATATGCATAGAGATGCACATTAAATTCATGGGTACTTGTTAGAGAACAAGGTATTTGACTTGACCCGTTATGAGATTTATGTCATGGTCAAATGTTATAATTAAATCTCATATAGTTATATCATTGATATCCTTTGACCTGAGATTATCATCGTCTTCCACTCGATGAATATTGTGTTTGATATAGTTTAACGTTATCTTTAACCGGATAACAATAAGGGCTTTATTGGCATGATAGGATTCTTGTTGGGAAGAATGATAAGTCAAGATGGAAATTTGTCCCTCGTAAAGAGAGATGTTTGCTAGGCCACTCGTAAGTAAGATTGATGATGTACATGGCCATGTCCGAATGAATTAATGTGATTAATAACATTTGATTGATCAATTTACTTGGTAACGAGAAAGCATTGAACAATATGAGTTGACGTGGACCATGACTCATGTTCAATATAACATCGTGTGACAATGGGATTGTGATATGTTCTATGTAGGAAATTAAACTTGATATTATATTATTTGGGTAGGGATGATGGCTTGCTAGAGTCCGCTCATGTCTTATGAGGATCGATGTGATCGAACTCATTACCAACATAATATAGTCTTATGGGGTCACACACATCGAACGAATTGTCAAAAATGGAAAATATGGAGTTTTTGTACTGAGGGGACGACTCGTCCCTTGGCCAGAACCAACTATTCCCCTTAAGGGGGACGACTGTATCTGAGGCAGTGTGAAAGGGGACGACTCGTGCCCTATAGGACGAGTCGTCCCGTCGGCACTGGCAGATACCTAACTGCTTGGAAATTAGGGTTTTCCAAATAGGAAAAGGTATTTATAGAGTATAAATACTGCCTCCCTTTTACCCTAGCAGTAACACACGAAAATTGAGTTTAGAGAAACACAATTGAGAGTTTTTAATTAAGAATTGAGAATCAAAAACACAACCAATTCCATATTTTTCATAGATTGAAAGGGGTTTCAATCAAGGGATCTAGCAATCCACTTAGAAGAGTTCTAGGGTTCGTTCAACGTGTGGATACACATAGAGGATCTTCGCAATTCAAGATCTTAAGTTCGTGATTCAAGTTTCGTTCATCAAGGATTCACAAGTTCATCAAATCCGGAATTGGAACAAGTTTGTCAAAGACAAAGGGCATCAAGGTTGGTTATTCTAATTCATCTTATTTAATTAATCATCTAGAACGGATCCATGGCTCCGGGTTTTCGTGTTTATTTGCCTTCTTTCGCTGCGCATGGCCCACGAAACCCAACAGTGGTATCAGAGCCCCGTTCATGATGTTTATTTTAGATAATCATGATAATTATATAATGAGATTATGTGAATTACCATGATGAATATGATTTAAAATATGAATTTATATGGGTTTTGCTTATGGAAGTAATTCTATATTTTGATATGCCATGATTATGAAGAGTTGAATTGTATGATTAATATGATTAATCTAGATTATGGGATATCAATTTCATTAATATGATTATTGTTGATTGATAAATTTCTAGATCTTGAACAAATAGTTTGTTGTAGGGATTATGTTCATATTAAATGAGATTTTGCATGAATCATAAAACCCTAATTGATTAGAAATTTTGATGTAAAGATCAAATATGATCTGTGATGCATCATCCCATGTTCATAATTATGCTCATATAGTTTTCATGACCAACCTTGCCATGTTAATTGATATACATGAAAAATTGAACCTTCATTGAAATTTGAGTTTGTTTATGCCACCCATGTTTAAACACTTGTGAATACACGAATAGTTTTATGTAGGCTACGCCATAGCGAGATACATTAATTCTATCTTTGTATGATCAAGACGAGGAAACGGTGATTCCTATACGTTTAAAATGGTTGAACTTAATTGGGCTATCAAAACAGTTTTGGGCCTAAGGCATGAGATGAGATTGAAACATGTGACATATGATGTCTATAATCTCATAAAGGTTCTAAGAGTCATATGGAGATATGATTGATAAATGTTATCTACCTTTTTAGTTTAATTTTGAGCAGTTTTGCCATAGCCGACTTGAAATTAAATTAAAGTTGGGTCTTAGCCTATTAAATTATATTATGCATATTTGTATAAGAAGGTTATATAATTTAGTGGGAGTATTTGTGAAATACGTTATTTAATCTCTTAAATGAAATCGGTACATATATGTGTTCATATGGTTTGCATATTTTGTTGTAGAAATAACATTACATAATAAATTGCGATTCGTCCTTATGAAGGACAAGTTCGAAAGGGACAGTGCAGATAATTCTGGTTGGATCAGAAGCCTAAAGAATGGTTCTTAGGCAAATGTGTACGTTCTTGACGAATCCATTCCTGTTGAACCCACTGCAAATGTTGCAAAGGGCAGATGAGGAACAACATAAGAAACATAGAGATGATTCCTATGATGTTGCTTGCCTTATACTTGCCACCATGTTTAAAGACACTTATGAAGAACCTTGAACACATGGAAGTTACTTTTGTTCTAGCACAACGCACAAAGAAAATGTTCCAAGTGCAAGCTAGGCAAGAGAGTTTTGTTGTGTTAACACAAGAAAGGGGTTTAAAAGGAAACACAAAGAAGGTAAAGCAAAGGTTGCTAAACCTAGGACAAAAGTTGCCAAAGCCAAAGAGGCTAAACCCAAAGTGTCTCAAAAGGATGCATTTTGCTACCATTGCAATGAGATTGGTCATTGAAAGCAAAGTTGCAAGGCTTATTAGGAAGGCCTAAAAGGTGAAGAAGGGCAATATGATTGCTACTACTTCAAGTATCTATATGATAGATGTTTTCCTTTCGACTTCTTGTTCTTGGGTATATGATGCCGGATATGGATCCCACATTTGTTTAAATGTGCAAGGAACAAAGAATAGAAAGCTACTCAAAGAAGGTGAATTAAACCTATGCGTGGGAATGAAGCAAGAGTTGCTGCATTAACCATAGGGACTTATGTAGTCACTTTTACCTAATGAACTAGTACTTGTTTTGAACAAATGTTACTACGTTCTGGATTTGAGTAGGAGTATTATCTTCGTTTCTTATATGGATGATGAAGGATATAATTTTCTTATTGAGAATAAGAAGTTTTATATTCATTTAATGATATACCTTATTGTATTGCATATGTCATTGAATGGTCTTCATATCCTTGATGTTAAGAAACAAAATAATATTGAAGATATCTATATTATAAGTGAGAAATCTAAACCGAATAATATGAACAACACATTCATATGACATTGCCGGTTTGGTCAGATAAATAAGAAACATATATCTAAACTCCATTAACATGGACATTTAGACTCATATGACTATGAATCATTTGAGGAATATGGATCTTGATTATTGGGATTATTGACCAAACCACCCTACACTAAGAGTAGTGGGCGGGCTAGTGACTTATTGGCCCCAATACATGAGATGTATGTGGACTATTAAGCAGCATTGCTAGGGGAGAATTTCGGTATTTCATCACATTCACCGGTGACTTATCTAGATATGGCTATGTCTATCTGATGAAGTCCAAAGGTGAATAGTTTGAGATGTTTCAAACATTTCAAGATGAAGTACAAAACAACTTGGCAAAGATATTAAAGTACTTCGATTAGATCGAGGTGGTGAATATTTGAGCCAAGAGTTTGACAATCATCTCAAAACTGTGAAATCGTTTCAGAGTTGACTCCACCCGGAACGCCACATTGTATGGTGTGTCTGAGAGGAGGAATTGAACCTTTTATGATATGGTTCGTTCGATGATGAGTCAAAGTTGACTTTTCTAATTCCTTTGAGGATATACATTAGAAATGATGCAGTTACACTGAATCGAGTCCATACTAAATCGGTTCCTAAGGCTCCATATGAGATGTGGCATGGAAGAAAACTTAGTTTGTCTTTCATGAAGATTTGGGTTTGCAAAGCTTATATGAAGAGACTTGTCTCCGATAAATTAGCACCTAAATCTGACAAGGTTAATTTCGGACATTAATTTTACGACCGCAAAGAGAACAAAATGTTTGTTGCTCTGTATGATTCGTTTCTTGAGAAATCGGTTCTCAATAAAGAATCTAGTGAGAGTAGAATTAATCTTGAAGAAGTTCAAGAGCCTGAAAATGACATGGAACCAAGAGTAGAGATGGAACCAAGTTCACAAGGAGTTGTGGAACTGGTTCAAGATGACAAGTCCATCGTAGATCGGATATGTTACGATCCGAACTCAAGAAATATTGATTTTTCGTATCGGAAAGTAATAAAGTGGAAGTCATTGAGAATAACGATCCTACTTCCTGTCTTGAGGCGATGTCCACTCCTAATTCGAATAAATGGTTAGGAACCATGGAGTCCGAATTACAATCCATGTTTGATGATCAAGTTTAGAACTTGATTGAGCTACCTGAAGGTGTAAAAACTAAAGGGTGCAAGTAGGTCTTCAAGACCGACATGGATGGGAAGGTGTATACTTTCATGGCTAAGGATTGTAGCAAAGGGATTTAGGCAAATTCATAGTATTGACTATGTTGAAACCTTTTTGCCAGTTACAATGCCAAAGTCTATTAGAATTTCAATTGCCGTAATTGCATATTGTGACTATGTGATATGACAAATGGATGTCAAAACGGCTTTCTTAAAATGGAAAGATTCCTAAGGTTGTGTATAGTACACAACCCAAAATTTTGTCGATCCAAGAAATTCTAATAAAGTATGCATGTTGCAAAATCCATAAGATGGATTGAAGCAAGCTTCGAGGAATTGGAATCTTCATTTTGATGAATCAGTCAAAGAGCTTGACTTCATCAAGTACGAAGATGAACCTTGTGTATGCATGAAATTCAGTGGGAGCGTAGTATTATTTCTATTGCTTTATTACAATGATATCTTACTCATATGAAAGACGAAGTTCCGACACTTAAGACTGTCAAGTCTTGGTCAAGGAAAGGTTTTTCAATAAAAGATATGGGTGAAGCCGCTTATATCCTTGGCATCAAGATCTATAGAGATAAATCTAGAAGGATAAATTGGTTTGAGTCAAAGTATTCACATTGACAAGGTTCTTAGAAGAGTCTAAGAAAGGTAACTTGTCAATGGGTCATGGTGTTACTCTTAGCAATACTCATTGTCTTATGACAAGTGGTGAGCGAAAGAGAATGAATGATATTCCATATGCTTCGGCAATTGGGTCTATCATGTATGCCATGTTATGTACTAGACCTGATGTCTCGTATGCTTTGAGCATGACAAGTCGATACCAATCTGATCCTGTGTTGAGAACCATTGGATGGCAGTTGAGACGATCCTTAAGTACTTAAGAAGAACTAAGAATACGTTCTTGGTATTTGAAAGGTTGGAAGTTAATCTTGTTGTAAGGGTTACATAGATGCTAGCTTCCAAACTGACAAAGTTAATTTAAAATCGCAATTAGGATGTGTGTTTATGCTTATTGGAGGTGCGGTTTTGTTGGAAGGATTCCAAGCAGAAAATCGTAGCCAATTCTTCAACTAAGGCCGAATTTTAGCGACATCTGATGCAGCTAAAAGAGGCAGTTTGGATCAAAAGTTCATTTAGTATTCTGGAAATGTTCCAAGTATCACTAATCGGTGGAACTTTTGTTGTGACAATTGTGGTGCCATTTGTGCAAGCAATGGAACCAAGATCACAACAGCGATCCAAACACATTCTAAGACGTTTCCACCTCATTCGAGAAATCTGTGAAAGGAAAAACGTTAAGATATGCAAGGTGCCAACGGATGACAACATTGGGGATCCACTCACCAAGCCTTTGCCACAAGCTAAACATGATGGTCATGTTAGGTCCATGGGTATAAGATACATGAATGATTGAGCCTAGTGCAAGTGGGAGACTGTAGGTGTTAGTGCCCTAGGCCTATAAAGATAGACTTAAATGTAATGTCATTATTCATTTATATAAGAGATTGTTATTTTGATTATTATATATGTTTGCATGTTTATTGTAATAATCGTGTCCCTAGTACTTAAGAAGCACTAGTATGAAGTTTAATGGATAATTATGTGATGACTATATGTATAGAGATGCACATTAAATTCATGGATACTTGTTAGAGAACAAGGTACTGGACTTGACCCGTTATGAGATTTATGTCATGGTCAAATGTCATAATTAAACTCTTATAGTTATATCATTGATATCCTTTGACCTGAGATTATCATCGTCTTCCACTCGATGAATATTTTGTTTGATATAGTTTAACGTTATCTTTAACCGGATAACAATAAGGGCTATTATTGGTATGATAGGATTCTTGTTGGGAAGAATGATAAGTCAAGATGGAAATTTATCCCTCGTAAAGAGAGATGTTTGCTAGGCCACTCGTAAGTAAGATTGATGATATACATGGCCATGTCCGAATGAATTAATGTGATTAATAACATTCGATTGATCAATTTACTTGGTAACGAGAATGCATTGAACAATATGAGTTGACGTGGACCATGACTCACGTTCAATATAACATCGTGTGACAATGGGATTGTGATATGTTCTATGTAGGAAATTAAACTTGATATTATATTATTTGGGTAGGCATGATGGCTTGCTAGAGTCCGCTCATGTCTTATAAGGATCGATGTGATCGAACTCATTACCAACATAATATAGTCCTATGGGGTTACACACATCGAACGAATTGTCAAAAATGGAAAATATGGAATTTTTGTACTGAGGGGACGACTCGTCCCTTGGCCAGAACCAACTATTCCCCTTAAGGGGGACAACTGTATCTGAGGCAGTGTAAAATGGGACGACTCGTCCCGTCGACGCTGGCAGATACGTAACTGCTTGGAAATTAGGGTTTTTCAAATAGGAAAAGGTATTTATAGAGTATAAATACTGCCTCCCTTTTACCCTAGCACTAACACACGAAAATTGAGTTTAGAGAAATACAATTGAGAGTTTTCAATTAAGAATTGAGAATCAAAAACACAATCAATTCCATATTTTTCATAGATTGAAAGGGATTTCAATCAAGGGATATAGCAATTCACCTAGAAGAGTTCTAGGGTTCGTTCAACGTGTGGATACACATAGAGGATCTTCGCAATTCAAGATCTTAAGTTCGTGATTCAAGCTTCGTTCATCAAGGATTCACAAGTTCATCAAATCCGAAATTGGAACAAGTTTGTCAAAGACAAAGGGCATCAAGGTTGGTTATTCTAATTCATCTTATTTAATTAATCATCTAGAATGGATCCATGGCTCCGAATTTTCGTGTTTATTTGCTTTCTTCCGCTGCACATGGACCCACGAAACCCAACACCTTTTATGTCGCATGGGGTGCCTTTATAAAAAACGGGGTATCATTATAAAGCGTGGACCTGATGAATTTTTTCAAAATGTGTGTCCTTGATAGTTATTTTCATTAGAATGAGGGACTATTTGATAATTGCCCCTAATAATCAAACTGTTATTTATATTTTTTGAGATTTAAGTAGGTTGTTAAACATAATTGATGGCCTGTTATATGAGGAAGAAGTTAAGGTTTTTTTTTTTTTTTTGTATTGAAAACTAAAGATACTATTAAATGGGAAGTTTACGATGATAAAGAAAGTACAAAGTGAGTTTCTTAAAAGTACAAAAAAAATGTTGGAATAACTATTACACAATAAAAGGAAATTACAGAAAACTAAATAAAACAAAATTACAAAAGAAAAGAAAAGGAAATGAATTTGTCGTAGATGTCCGAGTCGTGTGAAGTCACACTCTCCTTAAGACAAATTACGCCCCCTCACCACGTTGTGCTTGAGTTGTTACGGAACGCTTGCCTCCCAGGATGAAACGGATATACCGGACGGTGGTTGCACAAGAATACCTCCGGCGAACTGAAGTCGATGCTTGAGCTTTATCACCACAAATGCAATGCAAGGAGGCCAAGGAAAATATTTGTTCAATATGCAACAAGAGGAAGAGGAGAGGAATTCTGGAAAAATCTGTGTGTCTTTCTCTCTTGTTGTGTTCTTGCCTTTTTATAATTCAAGGAGAGAACAGAAAATTAAACCAAGGTTTAATTTTCTTAATTAATACAATTATTTCAATATAATTGCATAATTATTTGGCTCATAAACCCCCTTTTATCAGTTATATGGCTGTTGGATTTACACCTTCATTAACAACCTTTTGAGCTGTTACAAAACATTGTAAAATCATTTTTCCCGTTCAGCCACTGGACCCCAGGCGCCCGCCTCGGGGAACGCGAGGCGCCCGCCTCGTACTGGTTCAAATGGGTCTCACCTACTGGAGTCGAGGCGCCCGCCTCAGGCAGGTCCAGGCGCCCGCCTCACCTCCAGAAATATTGGGTCAAGTTTTTGAAAAAAAATGTAAAAAGTGGGCTCGCGCGGACAGGCTATTTCGGAGCTACATTCGTGTCCGCAGGACGCGCATGCACATGAGTTCGGTAGTCCGAAGCCTATTTCGGTCCATGATTTGCACCCCCCCTGCGCACCTGTGCGCGAGAGAGAGCCTCTATGTACCACAATCTTACTCCCTACCAAAGTGTAGGAGTATTTAAACTTAGCCACTTTTTCATCTTTTTCCAATGTGGGATAACCACATTTTACCCATTCCAACCCATTAACTTTGAGCCTTCATATCTCATTCATTTCTCAACCATTTTTGACAAATGAATATATGATTTCAATGTACTCATGGAGTAGAACACTATCCAACAATCAATTTGTCATTTTAACAAATAACAAATTAAGAAAATAACTCATTATTTCCTTCAAAACACACTTTTTTCCAACAATCCCCCACATGAAGGAATAATGCGGAATTGGTGATAAAGCCCGGCAGACGAAAACTTGCATACGAAGATGTGGGAATGCCCATTGTATCTTCGCTCGTACAAGCATATTTACTCTACTCGCAAATCGATAGACGCGATGTCCTTGAATCGTTATGCTTTTTGTGTAGCCGATCATATGCTTGACACAAGTATCGTCCTAACATACTTCAATTCTCATAGCTATGTTCAATCATGGCCCTGAACATACGCTTGGTTCTGCGAGAGGGTCTAAGAATTGAGCCTCACATAATTCTCCTCGAAGCGGCCCCACTTCTCTCTCACATAGGTGATTTCTTAAAGGTAACCCGTATTACCCCGCTCGAATTTTCGACGCGTAAGAATCATTAAAAGCCATAGGCTTATCCTTGTCCTTTCGGGATGTCACTAACAGGAATGGACTTGGGGTTGATTCCCCCACAGTGACGCTACAAGTCTTTTAACAGTTAGGTTGTCCCATTGAATCTAGTTCTTGGGATCTCCAGTCATCTAGATTGGGTTTTCCACTGTGTTTAACTTTTAAGAGGCTTAAGTCCCATTCCCCTCGTCGAGCTTTCAACTAACTCTCTATTTAACCCTTTGGTTAACGGATCCGCTAAATTCTCCTTTGACTTAACATAGTCAATGGATATTGTACCAGTTGAGAGTAGTTGTCTAATGGTATTATGTCTTCGACGAATGTGTCTAGACTTACCATTATACATATGATTGTGTGCCCTTCCAATCGCTGATTGGCTATCACAATGTATACATATTGATGGCACGGGCTTCGTTCATCTTGGAATATCTTCTATAAATTGGCGTAGCCATTCGGCTTCTTCACCACATTTATCTAACGCTATAAACTCAGATTCCATCGTGGATCTAGCTATAACCGTTTGTTTAGAAGATTTCCATGATATAGCTGCTCCTGCTAATGTGAATACAAATCCGCTCGTAGACCTTGAGTCTTTTATATCGGATATCCAATTAGCATCGCTATACCCTTCAATTACCGCTGGATGTCTAGTATAGTGTAAAGCATAATCGCGAGTATATCTTAAGTACCTTAGTACTCTCACTATACCATTCCAATGTTCCGCTCCGGGATTACTTGTATACCGACTCGCCTTGCTAACCGTGTAAGCAATATCTGGTCTAGTACAACTCATCAAGTACATTAGACTTCCAATGATTCTCGAGTATTCAACTTGAGAAACTGTGTCACCTCTATTCTTTGATAGATGTTGACTCATGTCTATTGGGGTTCTAGCAATAGCTAAGTCATCCTTGCTGAATTTCTCAAGAATTTTATCCACATAATGTGACTGGCTTAAAGCAAGTCCATTTGACATTCTTGAAATTTTCACGCCAAGGATTACGTCGGCTAACCCCATATCTTTCATGTCAAACTTTGAGTTCAACATATCTTTAGTGGACTTTATCATTTTATCACAACTTCCTATGATAAGCATGTCATCTACATAAAGACACAAAATGACGTAGCCATTTCCCGTGTCTCTAACATAGATACATTTGTCACATTCATTTATTTTAAATTCACTTTCCATCGTGGCTTGATCAAACTTTTGATGCCATTGTTTTGGTGCTTGTTTCAAGCCATACAATGACTTTACTAACTTGCACACTTTATTTTCTTGCCCCGGCGCAGAAAATCCTTCCGGTTGCTCCATGTAAATTTCCTCTTCTAAATCCCCATTTAGAAAGGCTGTTTTAACATCCATTTGATGTACTTCAAGATTCCGCAATGCGGCTATCACAAGTACAATCCTTATCGATGTTATTCTCGTAACCGGAGAATATGTATCAAAGTAATCAAGGCCTTCCTTTTGCTTGTAACCTTTAATTACAAGTCTTGCCTTATACTTGTCAATTGTTCCATCCGTCTTCATTTTCCTTTTAAAAATCCACCTATATCCTAGTGGTTTACTTCCCGGAGGAAGATCCACTAATTCCCAAGTGTGATTTTGTAAAATGGAATCAATCTCACTTTTAATGGCCTCTTTCCACAAAGGTCCTTCGGAAGAGCTCACGGCCTCTTTATAACTTTGTGGTTCACTTTCAAGCATATAGGTTAGAAAATCTGGGCCAAAAGATTTTTCTACCCTACCTCATTTGCTCCGTCGAGGTTCTACCTCCGCTTCATCATTTTCATCATGATGATTTGTTCCTTCGAATTCTTCTTCTTCTATTGAATCATGTCTCCGTTTAGATGAACTTGCATCATCTCTTTTACATGGAAACACATTCTCAAAGAAAGAAGCATTTCTTGACTCCATTATAGTATTCTTGTGTATATCTTGAATCTTCGATTCATGCACAAGAAACCTAGAAGGACTACTATTGTGAGCATACCCAATAAATATGCAATCAATAGTTTTTGGTCCAATTTTCACCTTTTTGGGAGGTGGTATTGAAACCTTTGCAAGACACCCCCACACTCGCATGTATTGGTATGATGGCACTCTTCCATGCCACAATTCATAGGGGCTCTTATTTATTTTCTTTCGGGGCATTTTATTCAACACATAATTTGCCGACAAGACGGCCTCTCCCCACATGTTATCCGGTAACCCCGAACTTATTAACATGGCATTCATCATGTCCTTTAGAGTCCGATTTTTCCTCTCGGCAACTCCATTGGATTGTGGGGTGTATGGTGGTGTTGTAACATGTTTAATCCCATGTTGAGCACAAATACCTTCAAAAGGGAATTCATACTCACCACCACGATCACTTCTTATGACCTTTATTTTCCGGTTGAGTTGATTTTCAACTTCATTTTTATAGAGAACAAACTTCTCTATAGCCTCATCTTTACTTTTGAGAAGATACACATAACAATATTTTGTGCTATCATCAACAAAAGTCATAAAGTACTTATTGCCCCCTCGTGTTTGTGTTGACTTGAAGTCACATAAATCCGTATGAACCAACTCAAGTGGTGCATTATTCCTTACAACCGAATGGAACGGAGGTTTTGTAAACTTTGCCTCTACACAAGTTTCACATTTATGTTTGTAGTCTATTTTACATTTTGGTATGCAATTCATGTTAATTAATCTACGTATAGTATCATAGTTAACATGTCCTAGTCTACCATGCCACAAATTGGAAGACTCAAGCAAGTAAACGGAAGAATTATTCTTATTCATCTCATTCATCTTAGGCTTGTTAGCCATTACATTGCTTTTAACAACCATAGCACTAAGCTTAAACATACCATCACAAACATAACCTTTGCCTACAAACATTCCACTTTTAGACAAAGTAACCATATCGGATTCAAACACAACACGAAATCCATGCTTGATCAAAAGCGATCCGGACACCAGATTTTTCCGGATTTCGGGCACATAGAGCACATTGTTGAGAGTCAACTCTTTCCCGGAAGTCAACTTCAGCACCACCTTTCCTTGACCTTTCACATCGGACGTGGCAGAATTTCCCATGAACAATTTCTCACCATTTTCAAGGACTTCAAAACTACTAAACATTTCCTTGTTTGAGCAAACATGCCTAGTAGCACCGGTGTCAATCCACCACTGATTTGGGTTTGAACCCACCAAATTCACCTCAGAAATTACCGCCGCCAAGTGCATATCGGAAACTTCATTTGAGATGACATCCACCATGTTTGCTTGTTTCTTTGGCTTCCTACACTCGGAAGACTTGTGGCCCACAATGCCACAATTGTAACAAGTTCCACCGAACTTCTTCTTGGAGATTCCTCCCTTTGGTTTCAAACTAGAACCACCCTTTTTGGGACCAAACTTGCCTTTGGATTTGCCATTTGCCTTGCCATTGGCCTTGGAGCTATCAACATGCTCCACAACATTGGCTTTCGCCACAAGAAGATTATTCAACTTCTTCTCCGCAATCCTATTCTCTTCCTCAATCCGAAGAGGAATAGCAAGCGCTTCAACATTCATTTCCTTTCGTTTGTGTTTAAGATAATTCTTGAAATCTTTCCAAGCGGGAGGCAACTTTTCAATTATTGCCGCCACTTGAAAGCTTTCACTAATTACCATCCCTTCGGCATGAATTTCATGAATGATTATTTGTAACTCTTCCACTTGACTTTTAACAGTTTTTGAGTCCACCATTTTATAATCAAGAAAACGGCCCACAATGAATTTCTTTGTGTCCGCGTCATCTATCTTATACTTATATTGTAACGACCCCAACCCCGGGCACTAATTTTAAATATTATATTGTATGCTTTTAATATTTATGTTATCTTTATGTGATCAATTATGTTTTAATTTCTTAATTTATGATAAGATGGTTGGAAGGATTTCTAGGACCTTAGGATTGCTAGAGAAAGTACCTAAAGCCTCTTAAAGGAAAATAAAAATAGAAAATAAATAATGTGTATGATGAAGTTAAAATGTGTGGAATAATGAATTAGAAATGAGGATTTAAATTAATTGTGGGAAGTCTTTAATTATTAAAGGAGTCAATTTATATTAAAATGGGAAGGCTTGATTTATAAATGGTTTATTTACCTTGTGGTGGGGCTTTCTTATTAATAGGAGGGAGGGGCCAAATGTTAAGACTCTTCCTAGGCCTCCAAGTGTTCCCCTCTCCTCTCCCCCACACCCCTCCATCCGGCCCCCCTTCATCATCCTCCTCACCTTTTTCCCCTACTCCCTCTTACTCCTCACTCTTCTTCCTCCTTCTTCATTTTGTTCATACTTCCTCCTAGAGAAACCATTGAAGATCCTCCATGGAAGCTTTCAAGCTCCATTCTTGAAGCCAAGCAAATCTTCCACCAAACTCAAGTTTAGGAGCACCTTTGGAGTTGGATCATCTTGGGGAGTTCATCTAGCTAAATAGATCAACCTTCCTTATAAAATCCAAAAGTGAGTTATTATGATTTTCCCTTCTTTGAATGCTCATGAAAAATGTTGTTATTGTTGTTGTATTTTAATGGTTTGATGAATTGAAATCTTCTTAGGGTTTAGGGAAATTTGGTTAATATTGGAGAATGAGGTTTTGGTTCATAGAAGTTGATCAATAGTATAAGAAAATGTGTTTGGTTGGGTTAAGAGAGTTTAACTTGAAAAATGTTAATGAGATGGGTTGAAATTCTTGTGGTGGGTAATCTAGATTTATATTTATTTGGGTTAGATGATTGAAGTTGAGTTATGTAAGGTTTAAGAACCCCTTTAGTATTCATGAAATTTGGAAAGATTAAAAAGGAAATACACTAAGAAAATTAAGTTGGAAATTCGTATGTGTGCTGAAAGGGGCCATGGGCGGTCGCCCATGGGGCTGAGCGGCCGCCAAGGCGGCGAATGTGGGCTCTTCTTGTAACTCACTTGGGCGGTCGCCCAGTGACATGACGGTCGCCCATGTCACCGAATCTTCCCCAGTTCTTCTCTTTTGCTGGTTTTTGCTAATAACCTCGGGGAATAATCTCTAACCATTATAAATTGATAGGACCTAATCCAATTCGGATAGGATTCACTCCTTTTAACCTAGACTCAAGTAGAACTTTGGGGCCACTTAAGAATGCAACTCCAACTAGTTAAATTAGCACAAATTCTTATAGAGACTTGGTAATATAGAATGTGTTCTGAAATTGGTTATTAAGATTTATGCGTACTTCACCAATATGGCTAGAACTTGGGAAGTAGATCTTGCACTTTCATTAAGCTCATTCAAGGTTAAGTAATGACTTCGTAGGATTGGTTTAAGGTACTTGATGACCTTACTTGTTCCCCTATCCTTGGTGATTAGTTAGAAATAGCGTAGAAACCATAAGTTTCACTATTTCATTAATGGAAGATGAGCATGTTGTTGTGTTGTATCCCGGTGTGGATTAATTGGTACATGCTTATTTTGTATCCCGGTGTGGATTAATTGGTACATGCTTATTTTGTATCCCGGTGTGGATTAATTGGTACATGCTTATTTTGTATTCCGGTGTGGATTATGTGGTTATATTGTACCTCAATTGAGTTCATATGCATGGATGATATTATGCATTGTGCATTACATAAATTGTTGCACTATGGTATGGATTTGCATGAGTATACATTACCATGTTGTTATATGATTATCCCATTTTGTGGATTATAATTCAAGTATCTATTATGTGCTTGAATGTGTATATGTTCGGGTGGGTATGATGGATGCCAATCAATTATTGATTTGTTCAATAAGTGATTGAAGGTACATCATACCGGTGACCCTTCCCCACTCTGTGGCCACGGGGTGGGGGTTGTGCAGCTATTGTACTGAGTGATAAGTAGCCTTTACATACTGCTGCGATTAGGAGAAACCGGGGAATGCTCGTATGAAGCCAACGGCTCTCTCAAGGGCGATGATAGTATATGATACTCTAAATATAGGGGTCATATATGTATCCTGTTTTTCTTATATGGATCTCTGGAGTATGAGACCTATAAGCGGTGAATGTGCATGGGGGCAGTTCACCAAAGAGTGGAGTTTTACTCCCAACGTTGTACGACTTATTGTTCAGACGGAAAAAGGTAAAATGAGGTAACGTAAGGTGTTTACTGCTTTCATAATGTGTTAAATGTTGCCATGCTACGTGTTGCATCCCCGTATGGCATCTTGCTGCATCCATAATAGCTCATTGAGATTTATTCTCACCCCTCTCCCTTTCTTGTTTTAGATTCCGAGACAGGTGACCCGAACCAGTGAGGCCGGGGTATCATTGTGGACTTTGCTTTTGGGACTTGACAAGTTAAGTATAGGAATGGGTTGTTAGGAGTATTTGTTAAGTATTCCTCTTTTATATTTTGTATGGAAAACCCTTTTGTTAAACAGATGTTAATTAAGGTTTCCAATGTATTTGATCAGATATCGGTTTATTAAAGTTATGGTTGGATTTCCTCTAAGTAGAGATATTACTAATTGATTTTAAAATTGTAAGTTTGAAAGGTGGTTTTCTTTTTAAGGCAAATAAATGTTTTAAAAATAGGGATGGTTTTCTTAGTTTGAGCTCCCTTAGCTCGGGACACGTGTTAGGTCCCGGGTTGGGGTGCTCACAGTTGGTATCAGAGCTTAGTTTAGAGGTCAAGGGTAGATGTCTAAACTAAGGGGGAATGTGTGGAAATTGACGTCGAGTGTTTTATGCAGGAGTTCGTTCTCATGGCCGGAAGCAAGGATGATCAGCGAAAGGTGCTAGGAAAGGAAGTAGATATGGGTATAGGTGGAATTCAGAATGAAGAGATGATGAAATTATTCAGGGAGTTTGTACAAGGTATGGAGACGAGAGGATCAGTTTCGAATCAACTTGAAGGATGTCAAAGTGATGGATTGGAAAGATTTGTGAAGATGAACCCACCGAGCTTTAACGGAGGTCCGAACCCGTTAAAGGCAGAAGAATGGTTAGCAGAAATGAATAGGATTTTCGAGGTTATAGAAAGTCCCAACAAGGAGAAAGTTAGGTATGCCGTGTTCAAACTTGAAGGTTTAGCTGATCAGTGGTGGCAAATATTGAAGGGAAGTTGGGAGCGGGATCATACGCCCCAGACTTGGGATAATTTCACCAAACATTTCGAGGATTATTTCGTTTCGATGGTTACAAGGGACAAGAAGGAGATCGAATTCTTAGGACTAGAACAAGGGATCATGACGGTGAATCAGTATGTAATCAGGTTTGAGGAATTAGCTAGAAGTTGCCCTCATTTGGTATCGTATGAAGCGAAAAGAGTTCATAGGTTTATAAAAGGTTTGAGGACTGAGTTTAGGAAGAAATTTGGGATTGATAGCTTCACCAATTATCGAGACGGCCTTAGAGAGAGCTTATAAGATCGAGAAAAATATTGAGGAAAATAGTGGGAAATTGGAAGGTGAGATTGGAGATCGGCCAAGGGCTTTAACTTCAGAAGGATGAGAGAGAAACTTGTGGTAGCTTCTTCGTCTAGGCCGGTACCCAAACGGTATGGGATGATGTGTAAATATTGCAAGAAGATGGGTCACATGAAGACAGTGTTGGAGTAAGCAAGGGAAATGTTTGAATTGTGGAGGAGCGGGGCACTACAAGAAAAATTGTCCTGCATTTCGTCAGAGGTTAGCTTCGGGTGCCGGTCCAAAGGGTCAAAGAGGTGGTATCAAAAGAGATAAGGAAGGGAAACCAAAAGAGAAGGTCCAAGGTCAAGTGTGTGTTTTGGGTCCAAGAGAGATGGATCCCCAGAGGTCACTAGAGGTATATTTTCCCGTCTCGAAGTAGGGGTCATACTTTATAGATCTGTTGCATATCATTTATAATTGGCATCACATTTTGCTTACATGTGACATACATTGTTGAGAATTTGTTTTATTGTTAGAGGATTACGCTCTTATGAGAGAATACCTCGAACCTTCTTTGGTTTACCACGATGGTTATGTGGTTATGGTGAGCATGTATTGCCGATTGAATTGGTATAGTTATTATTTTACGATTCTTAGATATACTTGACCTGGAGGGTTAAGTAGTTGTTGTATAATGATAGACTATCCTAATAGGTGAGTCTCCCTTTTCCATGCCTAAATTGCTTATATTGGTAATTGTTATAAGTGAACCTTAAATGTGAGATTCTGATGTTTTGAGGATGTTTAGGGTGAAAGTTTTGAATTAAGATGTGAAGAGTAATTGGTATATGCTAGACTTGCTTAGGGAGTCTTTTCCAAAATTTTATGTGCTAGTTGCGAGTAAATGTTAAATGTGCTTTCGTTGGTATATTTTGTTGTGTTGGTTCTGAGTAGGATAAGCAGAATTGTAATTCTTATTTTGACGGCTTTAGGGTAATTAGAATTGATGATATCTTTGTTAATTAAAGTTTCGGGAAGATTGTAAAAATAATTTGAGAGTTGGGTTAATGATACCTTGTGAGGAGTCCCTGTATGCAAAGTTTAGCTAGTATGAGTTAGCTCGAGAGGATTACAAATTTTGGGTTTTATAGTCTTAAACTCGGGTGTTGCCAAGGATCTTGTGAGGTTGAGTCCGTGATCTTTGAGTTAGCAAGTACTACCTAAGAAATTTAATGAACCCTTAAGAATTGTAAAGTCATTACTTTGATTGAATCTAAAGGGCGTATAAATGGTGTAGGTTGTGATAAGGATGAATCATATTGTTAGTGATGGAAAATAGGTTGACTCTTACCTTACCTAGTGGATGTGAGAATCTTGTGAAATTTTAAGTGTGTATTAAAGGAAGATCAAGGTGTAGTGTTATGCAAAATGGGAAGTGATAGCGTATGTTCCGAGGAAGTTAACTTAGATAGAGCGGAAATTTCTTATCATTGTTCGAGAGCGGTTACAATTGTTTGTGTAATTTAAACGGAATCTTACCTTTTGAAGTTCTCTATCGGGGATGGTTACCGATCCTAAGAGTTGAAGGATTTTTGTAGTCGATAGGAAATATGATTACCAGTGGTTGGGTGTGTATAATATCAGTTATCATTTTAACAGTAAGATAAAACCGTATGAGACGTTGTTAGGAAAGAAAATATCGATCTCTAATTTGTTGGGATGAAATTGGGGAAGCAAGGTCTAAGGTAATTTAGCGCCAAAGTTTGTTAATCCATTTGAAGTTTTAGGAAATGTTGGTGAGTCGACTTATAGACCGATTTGGGGCAGCTTATAGAGTATTTGAAGTTTAAATGTGATATCGTAATGTATTGGGAGACATAAGATGTAATACTTTTATTTGAATATACTTTCTTTGAGGTCGTGAAATTTCGGGTTAGTGATGATGGTATAGTATTCTCGGAATATTAAGTTGTAGTATCACATTACTTATGAAATTGGAAAATCTTGGAAAAATCATAGAATTGAAGAGACTAATTGGGAAGTGAAATCCTAGAGTACTCGGGTTATGAGAATGTATAGTGGAATCATGCCTTTGAGAAATCTAATTAAAAATGTTAAGTTAGAATGTGTGAAAGGTAATCTTTGCTTTTTGAACCTTAGGGTAAGTGACAGTCAAATTCGGGACGAATTTTCTTTAAGGGGGAGTGAGTGTAACGACCCCAACCCCGGGCACTAATTTTAAATATTATATTGTATGCTTTTAATATTTATGTTATCTTTATGTGATCAATTATGTTTTAATTTCTTAATTTATGATAAGATGGTTGGAAGGATTTCTAGGACCTTAGGATTGCTAGAGAAAGTACCTAAAGCCTCTTAAAGGAAAATAAAAATAGAAAATAAATAATGTGTATGATGAAGTTAAAATGTGTGGAATAATGAATTAGAAATGAGGATTTAAATTAATTGTGGGAAGTCTTTAATTATTAAAGGAGTCAATTTATATTAAAATGGGAAGGCTTGATTTATAAATGGTTTATTTACCTTGTGGTGGGGCTTTCTTATTAATAGGAGGGAGGGGCCAAATGTTAAGACTCTTCCTAGGCCTCCAAGTGTTCCCCTCTCCTCTCCCCCACACCCCTCCATCCGGCCCCCCCCCCTTCATCATCCTCCTCACCTTTTTCCCCTACTCCCTCTTACTCCTCACTCTTCTTCCTCCTTCTTCATTTTGTTCATACTTCCTCCTAGAGAAACCATTGAAGATCCTCCATGGAAGCTTTCAAGCTCCATTCTTGAAGCCAATCAAATCTTCCACCAAACTCAAGTTTAGGAGCACCTTTGGAGTTGGATCATCTTGGGGAGTTCATCTAGCTAAATAGATCAACCTTCCTTATAAAATCCAAAAGTGAGTTATTATGATTTTCCCTTCTTTGAATGCTCATGAAAAATGTTGTTATTGTTGTTGTATTTTAATGGTTTGATGAATTGAAATCTTCTTAGGGTTTAGGGAAATTTGGTTAATATTGGATAATGAGGTTTTGGTTCATAGAAGTTGATCAATAGTATAAGAAAATGTGTTTGGTTGGGTTAAGAGAGTTTAACTTGAAAAATGTTAATGAGATGGGTTGAAATTCTTGTGGTGGGTAATCTAGATTTATATTTATTTGGGTTAGATGATTGAAGTTGAGTTATGTAAGGTTTAAGAACCCCTTTAGTATTCATGAAATTTGGAAAGATTAAAAAGGAAATACACTAAGAAAATTAAGTTGGAAATTCGTATGTGTGCTGAAAGGGGCCATGGGCGGTCGCCCATAGGGGCTGAGCGGCCGCCGCGGCGAGAATGTGGGCTCTTCTTGTAACTCACTTGGCGGTCGCCCAGTGACATGGGCGGTCGCCCATGTCACCGAATCTTCCCCAGCTTCTTCTCTTTTCTTTGGTTTTTGCTAATAACCTCGGGGAATAATCTCTAACCATTATAAATTGATAGGACCTAATCCAATTCGGATAGGATTCACTCCTTTTAACCTAGACTCAAGTAGAACTTTGGGGCCACTTAAGAATGCAACTCCAACTAGTTAAATTAGCACAAATTCTTATAGAGACTTGGTAATATAGAATGTGTTCTGAAATTGGTTATTAAGATTTATGCGTACTTCACCAATATGGCTAGAACTTGGGAAGTAGATCTTGCACTTTCATTAAGCTCATTCAAGGTTAAGTAATGACTTCGTAGGATTGGTTTAAGGTACTTGATGACCTTACTTGTTCCCCTATCCTTGGTGATTAGTTAGAAATAGCGTAGAAACCATAAGTTTCACTATTTCATTAATGGAAGATGAGCATGTTGTTGTGTTGTATCCCGGTGTGGATTAATTGGTACATGCTTATTTTGTATCGGTGTGGATTAATTGGTACATGCTTATTTTGTATCCCGGTGTGGATTAATTGGTACATGCTTATTTTGTATTCCGGTGTGGATTATGTGGTTATATTGTACCTCAATTGAGTTCATATGCATGGATGATATTATGCATTGTGCATTACATAAATTGTTGCACTATGGTATGGATTTGCATGAGTATACATTACCATGTTGTTATATGATTATCCCATTTTGTGGATTATAATTCAAGTATCTATTATGTGCTTGAATGTGTATATGTTCGGGTGGGTATGATGGATGCCAATCAATTATTGATTTGTTCAATAAGTGATTGAAGGTACATCATACCGGTGACCCTTCCCCACTCTGTGGCCACGGGGTGGGGGTTGTGCGGCTATTGTCTTGAGTGATAAGTAGCCTTTACATACCGCCTGCGATTAGGAGAAACCGGGGAATGCTCTGTATGAAGCCAACGGCTCTCTGCAGTGGCGATGATAGTATATGATACTCTAAATATAGGGGTCATATATGTATCCTGTTTTTCTTATATGGATCTCTGGAGTATGAGACCTATAAGCGGTGAATGTGCATGGGGGCAGTTCACCAAAGAGTGGAGTTTTACTCCCAACGTTGTACGACTTATTGTTCAGACGGAAAAAGGTAAAATGAGGTAACGTAAGGTGTTTACTGCTTTCATAATGTGTTAAATGTTGCCATGCTACGTGTTGCATCCTGTATGGCATCTTGCTGCATCCATAATAGCTCATTGAGATTTATTCTCACCCCTCTCCCTTTACTGTTTTAGATTCCGAGACAGGTGACCCGAACCAGTGAGGCCGGGGTATCATTGTGGACTTTGCTTTTGGGACTTGACAAGTTAAGTATAGGAATGGGTTGTTAGGAGTATTTGTTAAGTATTCCTCTTTTATATTTTGTATGGAAAACCCTTTTGTTAAACAGATGTTAATTAAGGTTTCCAATGTATTTGATCAGATATCGGTTTATTAAAGTTATGGTTGGATTTCCTCTAAGTAGAGATATTACTAATTGATTTTAAAATTGTAAGTTTGAAAGGTGGTTTTCTTTTTAAGGCAAATAAATGTTTTTAAAAAATAGGGATGGTTTTTCTTAGTTTGAGCTCCCTTAGCTCGGGACACGTGTTAGGTCCCGGGTTGGGGTGCTCACATATATTCCAAGGACTCCCATAATTCCTTTGCAGTTTTCTTAACACTATACACATTGTATAGCGTATCCGACAATCCATTAAGGATGTAATTTCTGCGAAGAAACTCGGAATGCTTCCAAGCATCAAGAGCCGAGATGGCTTGCCCATCCGTCTCATTCTCACCCAACTGTGGCGGATCTTCCTTAAGAAATCTCGCCAAGTTCAAGGTAGTCAAATAGAAAAGCATCTTTTGTTGCCATCTTTTAAAGTCTTGGCCAACAAACTTTTCCGGTTTCTCACCATGATGGTTCGAAACAGTTTGGACAACCACCCTTTGAGAGTTGGTTTCCACACGAAGCGCTTCCTCCACACGAGGATTCTCGGAGTTGTTCCCAGCGTTGGTTTCCACGTTTGATTGAGTAGCCATCTGAAACAAAACAAACAAGTTTAGTTCACTGTTTTAAATAGTTTTCCTTCCAACGAAGAGACAATAATTTGTCTTAAGATTGTTGGAATAACTATTACACAATAAAAGGAAATTACAGAAAACTAAATAAAACAAAATTACAAAAGAAAAGAAAAGGAAATGAATTTGTCGTAGATGTCCGAGTCGTGTGAAGTCACACTCTCCTTAAGACAAATTACGCCCCCTCACCACGTTGTGCTTGAGTTGTTACGGAACGCTTGCCTCCCAGGATGAAACGGATATACCGGACGGTGGTTGCACAAGAATACCTCCGGCGAACTGAAGTCGATGCTTGAGCTTTATCACCACAAATGCAATGCAAGGAGGCCAAGGAAAATATTTGTTCAATATGCAACAAGAGGAAGAGGAGAGGAATTCTGGAAAAATCTGTGTGTCTTTCTCTCTTGTTGTGTTCTTGCCTTTTTATAATTCAAGGAGAGAATAGAAAATTAAACCAAGGTTTAATTTTCTTAATTAATACAATTATTTCAATATAATTGCATAATTATTTGGCTCATAAACCCCCTTTTATCAGTTATATGGCTATTGGATTTACACCTTCATTAACAGCCTTTTGAGCTGTTACAAAACATTGTAAAGTCATTTTTCCCGTTCAGCCACTGGACCCCAGGCGCCCGCCTCGGGGAACGTGAGGCGCCCGCCTTGTACTGGTTCAAATGGGTCTCACCTACTGGAGTCGAGGCACCCGCCTCAGGCAGGTCCAGGCGCCCGCCTCACCTCCATAAATATTGGGTCAAGTTTTTGAAAAAAAATGTAAAAAGTGGGCTCGCGCGGACAGGCTATTTCGGAGCTACATTCGTGTCCGCAGGACGCGCATGCACATGAGTTCGGTAGTCCGAAGCCTATTTCGGTCCATGATTTGCACCCCCCCTGCGCACCTGTGCGCGAGAGAGAGCCTCTATGTACCACAATCTTACTCCCTACCAAAGTGTAGGAGTATTTAAACTTAGCCACTTTTTCATCTTTTTTCAATGTGGGATAACCACATTTTACCCATTCTAACCCATTAACTTTGAGCCTTCATATCTCATTCATTTCTCAACCATTTTTGACAAATGAATATATGATTTCAATGTACTCATGGAGTAGAACACTATCCAACAATCAATTTGTCATTTTAACAAATAACAAATTAAGAAAATAACTCATTATTTCCTTCAAAACACACTTTTTTCCAACAAAAAAAAAGGAGAGTAAAGAGGATTGGTCAATAAAAAGAGTAAAAATGGTTAGAAAAGCTATTTTCCAGGCTTGATTTAATTTTATAAAGCTTAATTTTTTAGCCAAAATCTCAGAAAAAACGCTTTTTTTTTGTACTTAGAAAAAACGTGTTTTGTTTTCCCCGTCAATGTCAGTGCCAGTTTAACAAAGTGCCAATGCATGTGTAACAAAGTGTCAGAGTAAAAAAGTGACAGTGCCAGTTTAACATAGTGCCAGTGTAACAAAGTGCCAGTGCATGTATAACAAAGTGTCAGTGCCAGTTTAACAAAGTGTCAGTGTTAGTGTAACAAAGTGCCAGTGTAAAAAGTGTCAATGCATATATATATACTCCCTCCGTCCCGGCCGAAAAGCCACAAAACTAGCCATGCACGCAAATTAAGAAATTTGATGTAGGAAAGAGAAAAAGTTTAAATGTTGTGAGTATGAAAAATTAAATAGGAGAGAGAATGAGTGAGAAGAATAGTTAGGAGAGAGAATGTTGTGAGTGTAAAAGTAAAGTAGGAGAGAGAATGAGTGGGTGGAATAGTAATAAAAACTTTTCTTTTTGGAAAAGTGTCTTTTTAAATGGGACACCCAAAATAGAAATTTGTGGCTTTTCGGCCGGGACGGAGGGAGTATATATATTTTTTTTGTCAATGCATATATAGTAAGTGCCAGTGTAAAAAGTGCTAGTGTTAGTGTAACAAAAGTGTCAGTGTTAGTGTAACAAAGTGTCAGTGTAAAAAAGTGTCAGTGCATGTATTTGCCATTGTAAAAAAGTGTCAGTGTTAGTGTAACAAAGTGTCAGTGTAAAAAAATGTCAGCGTTAGTGTTATGAAGTGCCAGTGTAAAACACGTTTTTCCTAAGCTTAAAAAAAACGCATTTTTCGTAAGACCAACTCAATTTTTTAAGTAATTTTTTTTTTGAGAGATTTATATATTTTTGTATACATGCGTTGAAGGGAGAATAGCCGAGAGTATGAGGAAGAAGTTTTCCCTTTTAACTATGTGTAACTCGTATTTCCTACTTCATTTCATTTTATGTAATCACTTTTCTATTTAAATAATAATTAGTCATCTCATATTTTTTTTATTTGTATAATCATTTATTTTATAGTGAAATGATTATTTCTAATATTAAATTTAATTATTTTAATAAAAGTAAATGAAATTTCGTCAGGCGTAGCACAAGTGTACTAGTAGATAATATCATGCTTTTCTCAAATAAGACGATAATTGCAATACGAGAGCATTCAATGAGTTTATAAATTTATTTTCAACATGTCTCAAATGCTCCTTGGCTCGATACAAGTTATTTCTTCAACAAAGCATGTTGACTTTCCATCCTAGCATAAGTTACGTATTTTATTAGCATATAATTAATAACACATAGGAAACATCAAAACACACTACAAGAAAAATGGCAGTTATCGACGGAAAAATTCGTCACTAAATACCAAAAATTCGTCACTAAATTGATTTAGCGACGGATTCCCGACGAAAAAATTTCGTTGGTAAAACGCTCGTCGGTAAATCTTTCGATGGATTACCGACGGTTCTCAATCAACTTTAGCGACGGATTTTTCCGTCGCTATTGTTTTAAAATCCGTTGGTAATTTCGTAAAATAATAGACCAATTTAAAGCATTATGTCGACGGATTAGTGACGGATTTTCCGTCGCTATTTAAATGGACGTTTTATTTTTTGGACCAATTTAGTGACGAATTAGCGACGGATTTTTCGTCACTATTTAAATGGTCGTTTTATTTTTTGGACCATTTTAGTGACGGATTATCGACGGATCATTCCGTTGCTATTATTTATGATGCTGTAATTATTATTTTTATTATTAATATTACTGACGAAATATTCCGTCGCTATTTTTTATGTTGTAATAGTAAATTTTATTATTTAATATTACTGACAAATTATTCCGTCACTAAATTTATCAAAAAAATTCAATATTTATTCGTTTTTTTATATGCCAAATTATTGAGGGGTTTCCCGACGAATATTTCCGTCGCTAAATTTGCATTTTATATTAAAAAATATATATCCTAAATATTTTTATCAAAAACAAATTATAATGTCAATCAATTTAAATAAGTCCCTTTAACTTTTCTTATTCTCAAATCAGTCCCTTAACTTTTATTAATTTTAAATCAGTCCTTGAAATTTCAGTTACACTTTGGACCCCTAAACTTCTTTTATACTAAAATTAGTCGTTACATATCCTTTCATTTCAACTTTGATCACCATCACACAAATATAATGAACAAAGTCCAATGAAACAAATTCCAACCAAGAAAATTAAATCAAAATTCAACTAAGAAATATTAAACCAAATTCCATTAAGAAAATTAACACATAATCTATACAAATTCAAAAATAAATTCAATATTTTCAAATTTGAACAAAATCAAACTAAAAAATTTGAGAAAATTTGGTAAAGCTTTCCAAATCTCAAGCAACAATTACATAAGTATTAATATATGTTTACAAAAAGTATATCAAGCGGCCGAGGAAGAGGGAGAGTTTCTCTGAGTGAACTTTCCAAGCCTGTTACACCTTAAATGTTGCTGGGGTACATGAAAACTCTAACCCTTGATCCCTGATCACACAAAATAGAAAAACTCTTGTCAACCCCATGAAATGAATTCCTCAATCACAACTGCAGTCGAGTTCAATAACATAGTAACAATAAACTCTCTGTTTCAAACTAAAATTGACATCTATTGCTATCAATAATATATACACCTTCAGCAAATCTTACAAAAAAACAACTATACATCAACAACAATCACATTATACTCCCTCTGTTCCAAAATGATCCACCCACTTTTTAGCCGTTATAACTTTGAGCAATAATTTTAGATTAATTTAATTATCCTAATGAAATCTAAAACTTGTTATTGATAGTATTATTGTTGGTATTGATAGTATTAGTGTGGTGTATCGATAACAAGTTTTAAATTTTCATTTGTAAGATTTAAAAACTAAAATCATTGCTCGAAGTTTCTTAAGTGAGAAGATCATTTAGGGACGAAGAGAGTAATACTTATGAACCCATCAACATATTGCAAATAGAAAATAAACTGGGGAGTGTACGAAAGAGTACCATAGATTTGGGAGGAAGATTGGATTTGAACTTAGCGCGAACAACACCAGTGTTTCTGTGAGCACCCCCAACCCGGGACCTAACACGTGTCCCGAGCTAAGGGAGCTCAAACTAAGAAAATCCATTTAAATTTTTAAAACATTTA
The DNA here is from genome assembly GCA_022495995.1 of Adenophora triphylla var. japonica. Classification (NCBI taxonomy): domain Eukaryota; kingdom Viridiplantae; phylum Streptophyta; class Magnoliopsida; order Asterales; family Campanulaceae; genus Adenophora; species Adenophora triphylla. Next base: position 241,035 of record JAFEMH010003150.1, read on the forward strand.
TTTGCCTTTAAAAGAAAACTACTTTTCAAACTTCCAAATAAAAATCGATTGATAATATCTCCACTTAGAGGAAATCCAACCACAACTTTACTAAACCGTAATATGATCAATTACATTGGAAACCTTAATTAACATTTGTTTAACAAAAGGGTTTTCCATACAAATTATAAAAGAGGAATACTTAACCAATACTCCTAATAACCCACTCCTATACTTAACTTGTCAAGCCCCAAAAGCAAAAGTCCACAATGATACCCCCGGCCTCACTGGTTCGGGTCACCTGTCTCGGAATCTAAAACAGTAAAGGGAGAGGGGTGAGAATAAATCTCAATGAGCTATTATGAATGCAGCAAGATGCCAAACAAGATGCAACACATAGCATGGTAGCACATAACACATTATAAAAGCGGTAAACACCTTACGTTACCTCATTTTACCTTTCCCGTCTGAACAATAAGTCGTACAACGTGGGAGTAAAACTCCACTCTTTGGTGAATTGCCTCCAGCACATTCACCTCTTATAGGACTCATACCCCAGAGATCCATATAAGAAAGGATACCTATATTAGAGTATCCAACAATAATATCGTCCCTCCTTACAACAATCGCAACAGGTCTGTAAAGCCTTTTGGGTCAATACAGTCGTTAGCACAGCCCCACTCCGTGGCCACAAAGTGGGAAGGGTCACCGATATGACGAACCTTCAATCACTTATTGAACAAATCAATAATTGATTGAAATCCATCATACCCACCCGAACATAAACACGCTCAAGCACATAATAGATACTTGAGATAATCCACAAAACGGGATAACAACATAATAACATGGTAATGTATACTCATGCTAAACAGAACCATAGTACAACAATTCATGTAATACACAATGCATAATATCATTAATGCATATGAACTCAATTAAGGTAACAATATAACCACATAATCCACACCGGGATACAATACAATCATGTACCAATTAATCCACACCGGGATACAAAACAACAACTTGCCAAATAATCCATACTTAGGATTTTAAGGTATACACCAAATTCAATGATTCCACAAATTGGGATAATAATGCCACAAGGAGATACATGCTCATCTTCCATTAACGAAATAGTGAAACTTATGGTTTCTACGCTATTTCTAACTAATCACCAAGGATAGGGGAACAAGTAAAGTCACCAAGTACCATAAACCAAACCTACGAAATCATTACTTAACCTTGAATGAATCTTATTAAAAGTGCAAGACCTACTTCCCAAGTTTGGACCACTTTCCGAACAATATTTAACTACTCCTACAATTCCATTTTGATCACTTAGGAGGTGAATGTGTAGCCAAAGTATTCTATTTTAATCTAGGTTAAAGAGATTCTATTTTTGTTCGAGTTTTGTTAGGTTTAAACAACTCTAAACTTGATGTGGAAAACCAGGCCAGGGCACGACTCGTCCCCCAGGGCACGACTCGTGCCCATTGCACCTTCCTCTGAATCTGTCGTCCCTTACAAGGCACGACTTCCTTATAACCCTAGTCACGACTCGTCCCACACCTCAGGCACGACTCGTACCACGTGGCACGACTCGTGACACGAGCCCTTAATCAACATAGAAGCAGAAATCCTTCATCACTTATACCCATTTGTTCCCAACCAAGTTTCCTTTATTTTGTGTAAACCTAGAAAGCTTACTAACTTCATTTTTCACATAATAAATCATTTTAAACCCAAATGTGTTATACTTCTAAGTCATTTATCACATGATTCTCAAGAAACCAACTTTTCAACCAAGTGAGCTTTAATTTGTGAACTTAAAGGAAATTCTAACTTTATTAAATTCATTTTAACTCATTTAATCCCAAAGTATCATTTCCTAATTCTAAATCATTCTCACTTAGATTTCCATCCAATATACTACAAATTTTCAAGATTTCCATTTAATCCAATCCAACCCATTTACTTCCACTCTTTACTACTTTCATGAACAACAACAATTTCCATAACACTAATCCATTCCTCAAATCCAAGAAAGTTTCTTCAAAGCATCAAATAGCCATTTGAAGAACAATAACAACATTTAATAGTTTATGAACATTTAAAGAAAGGAAGGGTCATAATAACTCACATGGATTTTATAAGGAAAGATTGATCTTTCCAACTTGATGGCTTCCTCTAGGTGATCCAACTTCAATGGTGCTCTTAGACTTGATTTTTGGAGGAGAAATGGCTTGGCTTCAAAGCTTGGAAGAAGGAGCTTCCATGGAGCTTTCTCTAGGTTTGCTTAGGAGGAAATTAGTGAATGAATGAAGGAGGAGGAAGTAGAGTGAGGAGGATGAAGAGAGGGGGGGGGGGGGGCGGTCAAGGGGGAAAGTATGGGGGAGGCACATGGAGGAATTCTAGGAGGAAGTAAGAAATGGCCCCCCTCTAACCAAGGCTTCCCACCAAATTAAAATTAAACCCTTTTTTATTTCCATTATTTATTCTACATATTTTAACCTTCTCTTACTATTTGTCCAATTTCCATTTTTATTATTTCCCTAAGTTCTTTATTTAATATCCCATAAATTCTCAAAAGATTCTAATTTTACTTCTCACCCAAATTATCTTAAATTAAGAATTTAAAGACATAATTGAACACATAAAATAAATATAAATATTAAAAGCATTTAATATAATATTAAAAATTGATGCATAGGGTTGGGGTCGTTACAGTTTCCATGAGGCCTAGTTACTTTCCCCCAAATGCAACGGTAGTGAGAACCATTCTTCTTCACCTTGGCCTTGTAAATGTAAGCCATGCGCTTCCCTTGATACCATGACACCTCCTCCTTCGTGTTCACTCCCTCAATTTGAATCAACGAAGTGTTGGGATACTGATTCGACTTCGACCTAAGATCAACAACAGTCAAAACCCTAAAAAAAAAGTGGCGCAATCGAATTCGTGAAATTGAACGAATTGATCGAAATTCTTACCTTTTGTAACCGAGTATTGTTCCTCGGGTGTAGAGGCGGACGCGTTCACCTTGGCGGCCACTACAAGAAAAAGTGGAATATGCGATGGCATATTGCGATGGCCAAAACGGCCGTCACAGTAGACTTCTTTATGCGATGGCTGAAGCAATCGCAAAAAAAGTGGTCGCCTTTTAGCCCGGCAGTCCAAAAAGCGTTGAAAATTTTCGCGGCCCAATTTGGCGGGAGAGACATTTTAATATGTGACTGCATTAATAAATATGTGATGGACTTAGCCGTCTCATAATCTATTTAATAATAAATTAATATTTTAAATAAATAAATAAATACAATTTAATGTTAAAAATAATAAAGCAATCGCAAAAGAGTTTAGATTAAATACAATATTTGTTTCTCTCTCCTCTCATTACCTTTTCAACTCCCTTCTCTCTCCAAAATAAAAAAGACGCCGCTCTCTCTCTGGTCGCCGTTAGGGCTCCTTCGCTTCATCCGGCTTCCTCCTCTGGTGATCTCTCTCTCTCTCTCTCTCTCTCTCTCTCTCTACCTTACTCACTCAAGCTTTCAATCGTCGTCGAATCAATTAGGAACCCAGATATTGTAAAATTGGGATTGTTTCTTTAGGGAAATCGATTGTAAAATCGTCGACGACTCACGGCGACCTTCGCGATTCAGCCTACTGACGTCGTCGTCGTCGTTTGGTACTGTAATTCTTTTTTTTTTTTTTTAAGTCTGCGTTGTTTTGTTTCTGTACTTAGTTGTGAGTAATTCAAGCTGGTTTGCTATCTAATAGAGTATGAATTCAAGTGTGAGTTGGCATGTTGATCTTTGAATGGATGACATGTGCAACCTGAGAATTGATTCAGTTTTGTTCCCCTGTAAAGTGTTTGGAAGATGATAATCTTCTATTTCTCTGTAAAGCTTTGTTCTTTTATAAAAGGCAAAACCAATCCACACGTTAGATTAGCATGAATACATGTGATTACTGCGATTTCTTAGTAGTACTGCTCCGTATATTATTGTTTTTGGAAACATCTGTCACAAAGGGAGACTAGTGTCATTCAGTTACGAGCTAGTTGATTGGATGGTGAACTTTTATCTTATCCAACCAATAACACCAATTTAACACCATTTGAAATTATAGGAAATATGAAAAATAATCTTATTTTGCTCGAACATCATGACAAAACAAAGCATGATGTTATTGATCTCTTTCATCAATACCTTTTTTGTAGTCCCTTTTACATGAACATGTGGGTGTGCATCTTGTTCAAGGTTCAGGGCAAGGGAATTTCATTGGCAATATTTTTTACTTATAACAACCAAGTCATCTGCCCGTTCTTAAAATTGACCAATTGTTTTGAGTTTTTTCTCTTTGCTATCTTCCAGTATAGATACCATTGCTTGTCATGGAATCATTTGAATGAAATATCCTTAGTTAGCTTATAAAAGGGCAGCTCGGTGCACAAGGCATCCCTGCGTAGCTATTTTTCAACTTATATGGTCTCATTATCTGGGTATTTGGTATTCAGAATATACATTTGGAATCAGGGAATGACAATTTTGTGATGCTCAGCTCGACAAAAGTATACATAATTTAGTATTCACATATGACTGAATCAGAATCCAAGTGTGAACACATATACTTGATCGGATAGCCTGATTTGTTTCTTACAGACCTTATTTGGTATAGTGAGTTTCTTTTGGTTTGTCCATTATTGGTCAGCTTTGGCCCCTTGATAGCTGCTCTTTACCACCTGAGATTACAAGGGTTGGTCTGTTTACTTGGGTATTGAAAGTTCATCTATATAACATGGTTCAGTGCCAAAGGATTTTTGTTGTTAAGTCTAGGGGTGTCAAATGTTTGCAATGGGTGTTATCCATTAAGTTAATAACATTGCTTTAAATTAGTGTACACTGTATTAATCTGGTATGATAGACAATAATCTGAAGCATTGAGTGGTTTTAATGGGTAACCCATGGATAAGAATTTGCCACCCCTAGTTCAGTTTTTACATAGTGGCTAGGAACATAAAATGTGATTTTTATTTTGAAATAACATACAATGGCACTCTAAGTTTACATGGTTATTTATATATACTTTGCTAATTACTTTCTCTTATTGACTCAGTAATTGCTCCCACTTTGCTATGCTATTTTTCAACTTTCTTGTATGGAGTATCCATTAAGTTAATAACATTGCTTTAAATTAGTGTACACTGTTTTGATTTTCAATGTGATGACTACGAAGAAAAATCAAATTTCAAGTCAATTTTGAATGCAGTAAGAGGAATCGAGTTGATATGAGGAGAGTACAGAAACAATAATTTGCCAGTAATTACGTGTCAGAGGCTCTACACGATTGTTATACTTGAAACACTTTCGATGCCAAAGTTGTTAGTTGCTGTAATTGTTTTGGTCTCTTCTTTTTATCATCTACCTCTTCACCAAAATGTTATTTGAATAATGTGTTTGAGATGGATATTTCTTGCCATTTTTTTTGGCTCTCTCTCCTTTTTTTTCCTTCAAGAATTAGAAAAAGAATTTATTGATGAAGTTACTTTGAGAGCTTAAGCAACATCATTCAGTCCTAGATCAGATAAATTCTCAAGTTAGTCCAAGATCTTTGAAGTTTAAGAAGAACGCCCATGGGAAGCCTGAGGTTAGTTTTCTTTTCAATCTCTTATTGGTTGGTAACTATCAATCTGTTTGTTCATTTGTCTGGTACAATGCTTAACTTTGATATGGAACAGGTATTGATAAAACACAGTGATGGCTTTCACCAACCGCCATTGCATTTTAACCTTTCACACACTTCATCTTTAATTGCTTGTGGAGTGACCACAAACTCTCTGGTTTGTTCCTTGATCATTCATGCTACTCGTATATATGACACTTACATTCAGTTGTTTTAACATGTTATCACAAAAAAAAAACTTTCTTCATGCATTTGCTTTTGAGTAATTTATTTCAACTTATATTTATCTTTCTGAATATAGATTGGTATCGATGTTGAGGAAAAACAAAGAAGAACAAAACACAATATTTTGTCGTTTGCTAGGCGGTTTTTCTCCTGCCAAGAAGTAGAATTCTTAACTACTATTTCAGACCCTGAAGTTCAGCGGCAGGAGTTTGTGAAATTATGGACACTGAAGGTATATTTATGTATATATGTGTGTCTCTGTGTGTGTGTGTGTATATATTATGCTCTTGTAAATGGAAGTGGTTATATTGAATAATGTTGGGAAATATAGTTTCTGATGTCCCTTCCATTTAAATGACAGCCCCAGAATCTAACATGGGGATTTATGATGGTATTGCATAATTTATCTTTGTCGATACTATAAGTGAGAATTGCTCTTTAAGCATTTTCTGAAAGAGAATCATTTCCAGGAGTCATACGTTAAGGCCGTGGGAATGGGATTCTCAGCTGCACCTTTCAACACTTTTAATATTCGATACAAGCCTGCTACTACAGGCAACTTTCATCTCTATGAGAATTCAACTTCTGAGGTATGTCGTAGAAACTCTTCTTGAATTTTCCACCACATGGTATTTAAATACTGTTTATATCAACACGATGTTACGGTCTACTCTGAATGTTTCATTATTGTAAGTTTGCAACACTCATCTTTTCTCCTCTTGACGGGGAAGTTCACAACTTCAAACCAGCTGGGGATTATGTCTCTTGAACTTGAATGTTAGTGTTTCTGCGAGACCTAGGACATATTATAAAGTGATAACTGGAGTGCTGGGAAGGGTTGGTCTGACAATATCAATCAACGAAAGCAAGTAGTATTAGATGAGAAGGAAATCCAAGAAAAACTAGACAAGGACAAACGTCAAGGCTGATTGGTCAAACCTAAGGAGGACTAATGCAAGAGACTTGATGAAAATCTAAGAGTTAACAAAAGCCTACGGGAACCCTAACCAACAGACCTTGTGCAAAGCTCAGGGGTGGGGGTGGGGTGATGGTTCCCAGGGCAGGAAGTTGTGGATGAATGGATAGGAGATTGTATTTTATTCCAGCAGCTATGATGAAAAGCTCAGGAACTTTAGACAATACGTTCCTAAGAAAATACATTGAGGCATTGTACGGCACTACACCCTAAAGCATTTTCTGTACCAAAATTCTGTTAATGTAGTAGAATTACTCTTTTAGTTTTATATTGTTGTTGATGATTAAGGGTTTACTGGAATTTATAAGAGAAACTCGCAAGTCCGTTTTTCAAGAGAGACTCTTTTCGAGATTAAACATTTCAAGGAGTGAACTGCATTTGCACACTTATTCTAGAGAGCATTATGAAAGAGTGGGGGTGATTCGAGTATTGTATGAACCTATTTAATTAAAAAATATGGGAACCTTGGGGTTATTTAAAAATAGGATACAGGGAATATTTTTGTGACTTCTTATGCTTTGACCCCTACAAGACTTGAGACAGTCACCATGAAAATAAGTATCAGGTGAAATTGTTTTAGTGCCATATGAAGTTGCACACTTTTGTTAAAACCAAAACAGAAACTTTATGCCACATCAGGTCGGGCTGATAATAACTTTTATTCAACAGATGTGTTATTATTGGTATAAAAGTGATATTCTCTGGGAAGTGGGAGATGCTCTGTAATAATAAAATTGAAGTTAAAAAATTGGAAAACTAATAGGAGTAACAAATAGTACTTTCTTACAAGCTTTAACAGAGCAACATGAGCAAGAATTGATTTGATGGAACGACCATCAGAACGCCCCTCAAAATCCATGTAAACCAGTGAGCACTTGACTTGGACCTGAACAGAGAGTGATATCCTGATAACTACTAAAAGAAAAAACATATTTCATCATTTGATTGCTCATGGAAACTTAAGTGTATGTATTTGTACTTGCTCAATTCATTTCTTATTGATTTGTTTGCATCATTTGTAATAGACGCGTAAATTTTAGTAAACTATTTGTCTTACTTTTCTATGGTTCGGTCAATGACGGACATCAATATAAATATGGATATAATTTTGTTAATTTATAATTATGCTTGTATGGACATCGTTGCTTATGTTTTTATCACTTTTTTGTTCACTAAATAAGTTCTCTCTTCATTTTCAGGTATGGCTAGAGGTAAAGGTGGTGTATGTTCAACTTCTGGTAGCGGTGGTTCCATGAATACATCTAATCGGAAACCTCTAGCATCTCCAGCTAATCCTCTAGCATCAAATATCCCAACAAATGCATCTCCTTTCAATGACGATGATGGTAATGGTGAGACCGATGACATTATCTAGTTGATATGTGTTGTTTTAGAGTGCCATGTGACTACTAGCCTATTATTATTCAGGACAAAGAAAGTAGTTTTTGTTTTTTGAAACCTGGACAAAGAATGGTAGTTGGTTAGCAAGTTTAGGTACTTGGTATATATTTTGGACAAAGAATGGTTGTTGGTTACAAGTTTATATAAAACTTGTGTTTATGCATATGAGTATTTTATTTATTTTTAGTTTTTATGAAAAAAATAGCAATTGCGAAAATAGAATTTATATAAATTTTGGGAATTCTATAAATTCCGGGAAATGTTTATGTGATGGCTAGTGCCATCTCTAAAGAACATCTCAAAGATTTTTGGCAAAGTATGTGATGGCTGTTGCTATCGTATAGAATGTAAAATATACGATTGCAATTGCAGTCACATAATCAGGTTTTATGCGATGGTGTAGTCCATCTAATTTGAAGACTATATGCGATGGTGAAGTTCATCTAATTTAACAACTATATGCGACGGCTAAATTCATCTTTGTTGAAGAGCATATGCGATGGTTAAAACCATCTTTGTTGAAGACTATATGCGATGGCATTTTATTTTTAAAATAATTTTTTTTATTGAAAATAATATTTATATTATAAGATTAGAATAGCCATCGCATAAGGTGTTACGCATTACGCGATGGCCGCGACTGTCGCATATACCTTTAGCGATAAGGCCTAAGGTGACGGCCATTTTGATGAATTTTGCAATCGCATAAAGAATATGCGACGGGTTATCGACATTATGCGATGGCCGAAAGCCATCGCAAAAAGTAACTTTTCTTATAGTTTTTAAGTTTTTTTTTTTTTTTGGCGGAAGGGGATTTGGTGAAGACTGACGAAAACCCTAACACAGAGGATTTTAGAAGATGAAATGATTTTAGGAATTTATTCAATTGAGCCTTTGGGCTCGAAGGTGATTGAGAGAAATTGAGGGAGGCGGCTGGAATGGAGGTAGGGTAACTGTCGATGATGGCAGTGAAGGGGAGAGGGGGCGCCGGTGTTGCAGTGAAGGGGGAGAGAATGAGGGAGGCGATTGGGTCGGCGTTGGCAAACATAGAGAGAAATGAGGGAGAAAGAACGGCAAACAGATCTAGATAGAAATGAAGGGAGAAAGAGAGAAAAGAATAGAGAGAGAAAATAATGTGGTAAAATTTTGTTAAAGTTGAATTTGGATCATTGGATGTGTGTGATTAATGGTTCAGATTGATTTAAAAATCAATCCATGTGAAATTAGGGGAGCCAATCAAAGGAAGTGTATTTGTGTTTTTTGTTGGATGAATTTGAACCATTGGATTTATTTATATTTGATGTATTTAATGGTGAAGATGTTGCTTGGGATAGTGATCCATGTGTATATATATGTTCCAATGATTTATTGCCACCTCTTATATTTATTTGTTTATCACAAAAATCCCTTAATGACCATAATAATTAATAAAAATAATTATTAATATAAAAAATAATTTAAAATATAAAATAATAGTATCTAATAATAATAATTAAATAATAAATAACAATATATCATAATAATAATATACATATTTTCTTGATGATTATAATACTTATTTAAAATAATAAACAACAATAATAATAATATGTCTTTCAAAAAAATTATAAATATAATATAATATTTTATCATAATAATAATTAAATAAATAATAATAATAGTAATAATCATTATTAATAAAACAAGCAAATATCAATAAGAAGAATATTTACTAATATTATTGAGAGATAATAAAAAATAATTGAATAATATATGATAAATAAATATTATAATGATAATAATATAGAAAAAATACTTAAAACAACAAAATAAATTAAACTTCTAAAACATACCCTAAATCATATGCCTTAACACCTTATACCCTATACCATATACTCTATATACCCTATACCCTATACCCTATATACTATACCCTATACCCTATATACTATATACCCTATACCCTATACTCTATGCCCTATATACTATACCCTATACCTTATACCCTATACCCTATATACTATACCCTATACCCTATACCCTATACCATATATACTATATCATATACCCTATACCATATACCCTATACTCTATATACTATATCATATATCCTATACCCTATATCCTATACTCTATGCCCTATATACTATACCATATACCCTATACCTTATACCATATACCCTATATACTATACCCTATACCCTATATACTATACACTATACCCTATACCCTATACTCTATACCCTATACCCTATATACTATACCCTATACCCTATACTCTATGCCCTATATACTATACCCTATACCCTATACCTTATACCCTATACCCTATATACTATACCCTATACCCTATATACTATACCCTATACCCTATACCCTATACTCTATACCCTATACCCTATACCCTATACCTTATACTCTATGCCCTATATACTATACCCTATATCCTATACCTTATACCCTATACCCTATACTATATACTATATACTATACCCTATATACTATACCCTATACCCTATACCTTATACCCTATACTCTATACCCTATACCCTATACTCTATACCCTATACCCTATATCATATACCATATACCCTATACCCTATACCCTATATACTATATCCTATACCCTATACCCTATACCCTATATACTACTAGCCTAAGCCCGTGTTTGAGGACACGTTTTTATTTTTATTATTTTTTTTTTTAATTAAGCCCGTGTTCGAGGCCCTTTTTTATTATTTATTTTTTTAATTTAATTTTTTTTTAAGGGCAAAATGGGAAAGGGACAAAATAGTGAGGGCAAAATGGGAAATTTGCCACATGCTACTGTTCAAAGAACTGTTCATGGGTGAGGTGGCATGGTGCCATTTATAATATAGATACCCTATATCCTATATACTATACCCTATACCCTATATACTATACCCTATATCCTATATCCTATATACTATACCCTATGCCCTATACTCTATACCCTATATACTATACCCTATACCCTATACCCTATATACTATACCCTATACCCTATACTCTATACCCTATACCCTATACCCTATATACTATACCCTATACCCTATATACTATACCCTATACTCTATACCCTATATACTATACCCTATACCCTATACCCTATATACTATACCCTATACCCTATATACTATACCCTATACCCTATACCCTATACCATATACTCTATGCTCTATATACTATACCCTATACCTTATACCATATACCCTATATACTATACCCTATACCCTATATACTATACCCTATACCCTATACCCTATATCCTATACCCTATACCCTATATCATATACCCTATACCCTATACACTATACACTAAACCCTAAATGTATAGTTTTTTTATTTTTTATGAATATAAATAAATATTTTAGACATTTTTTAGTATTGAAGTTTTTTTTCAAAAAGTTATATAAAAAAAGTTTACATAAAAGTAAACAAATGAAAGTATAATAAAGAAATCAGGGACGGATAAAATTCTTTAATTTTTATTTATAAATGTATAGTTTTTTTATTTTTTATGAATATAAATAAATATTTTGGACATTTTTTAGTATTGAAGTTTTTTTTTCAGAAATTTATATAAAAAAAGTTAGAAAAAAAATAAACAAATGAAAGTATAATAAAGAAATCAGGGACGGGTAAAATTCTTTAATTTTTTATTTATAAATGTATAGTTTTTTTTTATTTTTTATGAATATAAATAAATATTTTGGACATTTTTTAGTACTGAAGTTTTTTTCAAAAAGTTATATAAAAATAGTTAGAAAAAAAATAAACAAATAAAAGTATAATAAAGAAATCAGGGACGGTTAAAATTCTTTAATTTTTATTTATAAATGTATAGTTTTTTATTTTTATGAATATAAATAAATATTTTGGACATTTTTCAGTACTAAAGTTTTTTTCAAAAAGTTATATAAAAATAGTTAGAAAAAAATAAACAAATGAAAGTATAATAATGAAATTAGGGACGGGTAAAACTCTTTAATTTTTATTTATAAATGCATGTTTTTTTTATTTTTTATGAATATAAATAAATATTTTGGACACTTTTTAGTATTGAAGTCTTTTTCAAAAAGTTACAAAAATAAATTACCGACGGATTAAAATCCGTTGGTAATTAAATCCGTCACTAATCCGTCACTAACCTAAAATATAAATTTAATAATTATTTTAAATAATTTAGAACGACTCAAATCCGTCGGTAATAATATGTAATTAATTTACCGACGGATTATAATCCGTTGGTAATTAAATCCGTCACTAATCCGTCACTAACCTAAAATATAAATTTAATAATTATTTTAAATAATTTAGCAATGACTCAAATCCGTCGGTAATAATATGTAAATAATTTACCAACGGATTTTAATCCGTCGGTAATTAAATCCGTCACTAATCCGTCACTAACCTAAAATATAAATTTAATAATTATTTTAAATAATTTAGCAACGACTCAAATCCGTCGGTAATAATATGTAATTAATTTATCGAAGGATTTTAATCCATCGATAATTAAATCCGTCACTAACCTAAAATATAAATTTAATAATTATTTTAAATAATTTAGCAACGACTCAAATTCGTCGGTAATAATATGTAATTAATTTACCGACGGATTTTAATCCATCGGTAATTAAATCCGTCACTAATCCGTCACTAACCTAAAATATAAATTTAATAATTATTTTAAATAATTTAGCAACGACTCAAATCCGTCGGTAAAAATATCCGTCGCCATTCCGTCATAAATTCGTCGGTAAAAAGTGCGCAATTTTTTGGCACCAAAATGGTGACGGATTAGAGACGGAATGGAATCCGTCGCATATCCGTCACTAAATCCGTCGATAATCTCGTCCTAATTTCGATTTTTATTTTTCACCCTAGGTCGTTGCTATTTTGTCGCTAATCCGTCAGTATTAGTGACTGATTTATTTCCGTCACTAATTTCCGTAGGTATCTGTCAGTTTTCTTGTAGTGACATATGACACATTAAAAATAAATTTTGTCCGATATACCTGTTTGTAGTCAAGTTGTCAAAGTACAACACGATTGACCACAATCCATTTGTTCATGACATAATTGACCACATCGGGATAACGACTGAAATCTTCTGATAATCGCCGTAAAAAGTCATTAAACGATGTATCTCTATCAGCTTTGACAATTACGTTCCAATGAAGAATAAACGCTTCCCAAATTTCTTTCATATCAAACATTTTCTTGCATTTTGCTAGAATATTTCTATTGATATGTCTTCGACAGAGCATATGAGTTGTTGTTTGGAACGTCTCACGAAATTGCATTCATCAACGCAAGCTCCATATCGGTCACGATAATTTTAGGAAGACATGATTCATCCATCAGAGATTTCAACACTTCGCATCCCCACGTGTAGTTTGCTTCTTTCTCGGCCTCTAAGTATAAAACAGCAACTAAGACGGTCATTTTTGTTGATGTCACGCCCACAATCTCAAGCAAAGGTAAGTTGTACCTATTCGTCTAATCTTGTAAGTGCAATCCATATGCTGGACGGATCGGGCCAAGCCCGTGGACCTCCCAACACGTTTGTGTCCGTACCTTTTTTTTTTTTTTTGTATTTTAAAAATATATTAAATCAAATTGAGCTAAATTAGAAAGCTATTTTCATCTAATATACATATAACAATTCATTATTTTTGTTTAAAAATGGCATTTATCTTGGCAATTGAGGTGGAAATTAATTTACATTTAGCTAATGAACCTTATATATATATATATACTCCTTCCGTCCCGACCGACTTAGGATTTTTTGAAATGACACGGGGATTAAGGAAAAGGTAAATGTTGTGAGTGTAATTTAAAAATAGGAGAGAGAATGAGTGGAGAGAATAGTAAATTATAATGATGTTGTGAGTATTAAAATAATGTAGGAGAGAGAATGAGTGGAGAGAATAGTGATTTAAGGTTTCCATTTTGGGCCGTCCTAAGTAGGGTGGGACGCCCAAAATGGCAAAAAGTCCTAAGTCGGCCGGGACGGAGGGAGTATATATACTCCCTCCGTCCCACGTGATAGTGGACTAACTTTTTGGGTGTAGGAATTAAGGAAAAGTGATGTAAGAAAGAGAAAAAGTTAAATGTTGTGAGTATGAAAAATTAAATAGGAGAGAGAATGAGTGGGAGGAATAGTGAGAAGAGAGAATGTTGTGAGTGTAAAAGTGAAGTAGGAGAGAGAATGAGTGGGTGAAATAGTGAATATTATTTGCCATTTTGAGAAGTTTGCATTCACGTGGGACGGATCAAAATAGAAATAAGTTTGCATTCACTCACGTGGGACGGAGGGAGTATATATATATATATATATATATATATATATATATATATATATATATATATATATATATATATATATATATATATAAAATAGGACTAAGTGATTTTAGATTTTTAGAAAATAGTTTATTAAATTATAAATCATTTTTTAATTTTTTTATATTTTTCGAAGATTTTTTTGATATTTAAAAAAAATAAAAATAAAAGTGTTGAAACACGTTTAACCCGATTATTTGATTCGGGCAAAACGGACGGGCTTGGACAAGGTAAATGGGCCGGGCCGGGCTGGACTTTGGCCCATTTACAGACACAATCCGCCGGACCTAACTCCGCCAAGCCCGCGAACTATGTTAAAACGGTTCAGGCCGAATAATCCGTTGGCCATACCATTTTGGTCTACTATGCAAATTTGGCCAAAAGGTTCAAAAATATCTAGCAACCATTATTCTGGTTTCTCCTTTTCACACCATGACACAAGGTGGGTCTATGAAGGCCACACAAGTGAACTACTTTATCCCAAACCAAATAAACAAAGAATCTAGCAACAAGATTGAGAAAACATTTAGATAATAAAAAAAAAAAGGGGTCATGTCTCCTTCATCATCTTCAGCTGCCATTGTTACAAGAACAACAACAAAGGTGTTTGATATTGGAAAATACCAAACAGAAGTTGTAAAAGTTGAAGCAGAATTATCATCATCTTGTTGTAGTACTAAAAATAAGCCTTGTTCTAATAATCTTCCACCAAAGTCACTGTTAATATTTACACCAGTTGAAGCAGGGGAATTCCCAGTCCTATTGTTACTTCATGGATATCTTCTTTACAATTCCTTTTACTCTCAGCTTAGCCATCTTATCGCCTCCCACGGATTCATCGTCGTTGTTCCTCAGGTTAGCACCATTTTTTTCCAATTTAATTACTGTATTTCTTTGTTTTTGTCCAATTTTATCCAAAATGTTTATCTATTATCGGGTTAATTTCACTGTCCAACCCCTTAGATTTAGACAAATACTATTGTCCAAACCCAACGGTGAAACTACCCTTCTATTCTTATTATTTTAAAATTACATTAAGACCATTTTGTTAGTTAGAAATGCGACTCTTTTATTTTGACAGACAAAAAAGACTTCAACTACTATTTTGTGACAAAGGGAGTGTCTGCTCTATATGATTTCTGAATATTTTGCTTCTTTTCTGCAATAAAACAGTTATATTCCGTGGCTGGACCAGATGCAACCGAAGAGATCAAGTCAACTGCAGCCATAACCAATTGGTTACCAGGCACCAAAGGCCTTCAAAACCATCTCCCACCCGGAGTTAACCCCAATCTAAACAAGCTAGCACTTTCTGGCCACAGTCGAGGAGGCAAAACTGCATTCGCCTTAGCTCTCAACAAAGTAGAAACAACTCTTAGTTTACCATTCTCAGCTATAATTGGCATTGACCCAGTAGATGGCATGGACAAAGGCAAACAAACGCCTCCACCCGTCCTCACATACACCCCTCACTCGTTCAATCTCGACAACACCCCAGTACTTGTCATCGGTTCAGGTTTAGGTGAACTTAGAAAAAACGTTTTTTTCCCCGCATGTGCCCCTGAAGGGGTTAACCATAAGGAGTTTTATAACGAGTGTCGTGGGCCCGCGTTTCATTTTGTGGCAAAGGATTATGGGCATGTGGATATGCTTGATGATGATACGAAGGGGATTAGAGGGAAGGCGAGCTATTGTTTGTGTATGAATGGGAAGTGTAGGGAACCGATGAGGCGGTTTGTTGGCGGCATTGTTGTGGCTTTTATGAGAGCTTATTTGGAAGGAGATTCAAGTGATTTAATGGCTGTAGTAGATGGAAATGAGGTAGCTCCGGTTGTGATGGAAGAAGTTGAATTTCTTGTGTGAAAGTTTATTGTTGTTTTGGGCAATATGTGTCAATATTTTGTGAATCATAATCAAAACATTATGCATGTTAATATGCACTCTTGTTCCTACTGTAATATGATATAGATATTGTACCAAAAAAGATATGATATATATTCCCTCCGTATCATAATTTTAGTTACAATTTTTCATTTCTGTTTGTATCAAAATATTAGTCTTGTTTTTGATATTGAAGGGCTGAAATCAATAAATTTTCAAAGTATCCTACGATAAAATTAGGAAACAAATCAATAGTGGTATGTGTAGACACCCCCATTCTGAACCAATAATTCATGATTACACTACTCTTCGTCTCTCTTTTGTGTTTTGATAAAAGCATATTAGTTTCGTCATGTTTCGTTAAGTTTC
Organism: Adenophora triphylla var. japonica; assembly: GCA_022495995.1. NCBI lineage: Eukaryota > Viridiplantae > Streptophyta > Magnoliopsida > Asterales > Campanulaceae > Adenophora > Adenophora triphylla. The sequence continues at coordinate 257,900 of JAFEMH010003150.1, forward strand.
TAACTAACCTCGTTAGTTTTGGAGCTAACTGACTAACGGAATAACTGAAGAGGACAAAATAGTCAACCGACTAGTTGTCTCGCACGGGACATAGGTGTCTCGCGCGAGACAAGCCCTCTGCAGGATATGCAGAATCATTCTCCTTCTCCGTTTCAGATTACCCGTACTATCACTGTTTTCTGTCATATCTGCCATTCTAGACCCCTGAGTAGAAAAAACTGATGATTCTGCTGAACTGTCTGAACCTGAGGTTTTCGTACTGAAAAGCCGCTGACCCGGTATTCTCACCCACTTTTTTCTCGCTGCGGAAAAGAGATAGGCAAGATTTAGACTTGGGGGTAAGCAAGGTTTAGACTCGGGGTAAGTGAGGTTTAGACTCGGAGGTAGGTGAGGTTCAGGCTCGGAGGTAGGTGTTTAAACTGAAGGCTCAAGTAACATGCATTTACCACATTTTCTCCTAATCCTAACTGGTCGGAAAAGATTAGACCTTGAAAGGTTAGGATTGAAAATTGGACCGTGAGGGTCTCGATTGCAGATTTGACCGTGAAAGGTTAGGATTACCTATTTGACCATGAATACCCCTAATCTTCACCATTTGAAGATTGCTTGAATCTTGAGAAATTGCTGTGTTCATGAGAAGTTGAAGTTCTGCCCAGAAATTCATAAGTCCTTTGAATCTTCATCTTCATACTTCAAGAAATATTCCCAAATTCTGTAAATCAAGCCTTAACACATCAAGAATCATTGTGCTCTACATCTCACAGATTTAAAGAGCATTGATCTTGTTCTCACACGCACACCTCTCTTGTTTAAACACATAGTTTATTCATTTGAGATACACTGGTTATAGTCTAGGATTTGTTCTTCATAGAAAAGATTTTATTGTACTTTGTAATCTCTCAAATACTCAATATAAAATCTCTCTTAGAAATCCAAGACTAACCATCTTGATAGTGGATGTAGATCGTTTATCGATTGAACCACTCCAAATATTGTGTTCTTACTTTCTGCATTTATATTTCTTGTGCTTACTGATTATCTTCCTTTTTCTCTGTTTGATCTTTATATAGTTATCCTTTATTGTGAGATTGTGTTTGGCGTTAACATTGTCAAACTACATTTTCTCGTTTTTACAACTGCTCAGAAAACTGCACTAAAACCGCCTTGCAAAACCGCCTCCTCAAAACCGCATTTTACTAAGTATATTCCGCTGTGCATTTTACAACTCTACTTGCAGTTTCTTATACACTGCAAGAGGTTTTGTAAGCGTAGAGGTTTAGTTTTAAATTGAGGGCGAAAAATTTTAAACAGCTATTCACCCCCCCTCTAGCTGTATTTTCACCCTTGTTGCCACCTTTGGGACCAACAATTTTGAAGGTTTCTGGATATCACTTTCATAAGCTTCTGGATATCCAGAAGCCTTGGCCTGCATTGTCGCGCGACAAGTCGGGCCCCGTTTCTCCATAAGTTACGGAGAAACGCGTTTCTCCCCAGATTTTGTATTTTTTTTTGTACTTAGAAAAAACGTGTTTTGTTTTCCCCGTCAATGTCAGTGCCAGTTTAACAAAGTGCCAGTGTAACAAAGTGCCAGTGCATGTGTAACAAAGTGTCAGAGTAAAAAAGTGACAGTGCCAGTTTAACATAGTGCCAGTGTAACAAAGTGCCAGTGCATGTAAAACAAGTGTTAGTGCATGTATAACAAAGTGTCAGTGCCAGTTTAACAAAGTGTCAGTGTTAGTGTAACAAAGTGCCAGTGTAAAAAGTGTCAATGCATATATTTTTATTTTTTTTTGTCAATGTATATATAGTAAGTGCCAGTGTAAAAAGTGCTAGTGTTAGTGTAACAAAAGTGTCAGTGTTAGTGTAACAAAGTGTCAGGGTAAAAAAGTGTCAGTGCATGTATTTGCCATTGTAAAAAAGTGTCAGTGTTAGTGTAATAAAGTGTCAGTGTAAAAAAGTGTCAGCGTTAGTGTTATGAAGTGCCAGTGTAAAACACGTTTTTCCTAAGCTTAAAAAAAATGCATTTTTCTTTTCGTAAGACCAACTCAATTTTTTAAGTAATTTTTTTTTGAGAGATTTATATATTTTTGTATACATGCGTTGAAGGGAGAATAGCCGAGAGTATGAGGAAGAAGTTTTCCCTTTTAACTATCTGTAACTCGTATTTCCTACTTCATTTCATTTTATGTAATCACTTTTCTATTTAAATAATAATTAGTCATATCATATTTTTTTATTTGTATAATCATTTATTTTATAGTGAAATGATTATTTCTAATATTAAATTTAATTATTTTAATAAAAGTAAATGAAATTTCGTCAGGCGTAGCACGAGTGTACTAGTAGATAATATCCTGCTTTTCTCAAATGAGACGATAATTGCAATACGAAAGCATTCAATGAGTTTATAAAAATTTATTTTCAACATGTCTTAAATGCTTCTTGGCTCGATACAAGTTATTTCTTCAACAAGGCATGTTGACTTTCCATCCTAACATAAGTTACGTATTTTATTAGCATATAATTAATAACACATAGGAAACATCAAAACATATGACACATTAAAAATAAATTTTGTCCGATATACCTGTTTGTAGTCAAGTTGTCAAAGTACAACACGATTGACCACAATCCATTTGTCCATGACATAATTGACCACATCGGGTTAACGACTGAAATCTTCTGATAATCGCCGTAAAAAGTCATTAAACGATGCCTCTCTATCAGCTTTGACCATTACGTTCCAATGAAGAATAAACGCTTCCCAAATTTCTTTCATATCAAACATTTTCTTGCATTTTGCTAGAATATTTCTATTGATATGTCATCGACAGAGCATATGACTTGTTGTTGGGAACGTCTCACGAAATTGCATTCATCAACGCAAGCTCCATATCGGTCACGATAATTTTAGGAAGACATGATTCATCCATCAGAGATTTCAACACTTCGCATCCCCACGTGTAGTTTGCTTTTTTCTCGGCCTCTAAATATAAAACAGCAACTAAGACGGTCATTTTTGTTGATGTCACGCCTACAATCTCAAGCAAAGTAAGTTGTACCTATTCGTCTTATCTTGTAAGTGCAATCCATATGCTGGACGGATCGGGCCCAAGCCCGCGGACCTCCCAACACGTTTGTGTCCGTACCTTTTTTTTTTTTTTTTGTATTTTAAAAATATATTAAATCAAATGGAGCTAAATTAGAAGGCTATTTTCATCTAATATACATATAACAATTCATTATTTTTGTTTAAAAATGGCATTTATCTTGGCAATTGAGGTGGAAATTAATTTACATTTAGCTAATGAACCTTATATAAATATATATATATATATATATATATATATATATATATATATATATATGTATATATATATATATACATATATATATATATATATATATATATATATATATGTATATATGTATATATATATATATATATATATATATATATATATATAAAATAGGACTAAGTGATTTTAGATTTTTAGAAAATAGTTTATTAAATTATAAATCATTTTTTAATTTTTTTATATTTTTCGAAGATTTTTTTGATATTTAAAAAAAATAAAAATAAAAGTGTTGAAACACGTTTAACCCGATTATTTGATTCGGGCAAAACGGACGAGGCAGGCCGAGTAAATGGGCCGGGCCGGGCTGGGCGCCCATTTACAGACACAATCCGCCCGACCTAACTCCGCCAAGCCCGCGAACTATGTTAAAACGGTTCAGGCCGAATAATCCGTTGGCCATACCATTTTGGTCTACTATGCAAATTTGGCCAAAAGGTTCAAAAATATCTAGCAACCATCATTCCGGTTTCTCCTTTTCACACTTTACACAAGGTGGGTCTATGAAGGCCACACAAGTGAACTACTTTATCCCAAACCAAATAAACAAAGAATCTAGCAACAAGATTGAGAAAACATTTAGATAATAAAAAAAAAAAGGGTCATGTCTCCTTCGTCATCTTCAGCTGCCATTGTTACAAGAACAACAACAAAGGTGTTTGATATTGGAAAATACCAAACAGAAGTTGTAAAAGTTGAAGCAGAATTATCATCATCTTGTTGTAGTACTAAAAATAAGCCTTGTTCTAATAATCTTCCACCAAAGTCACTGTTAATATTTACACCAGTTGAAGCAGGGGAATTCCCAGTCCTATTGTTACTTCATGGATATCTTCTTTACAATTCCTTTTACTCTCAGCTTAGCCATCTTATCGCCTCCCACGGATTCATCGTCGTTGTTCCTCAGGTTAGCACCATTTTTTCCAATTTAATTACTGTATTTCTTTGTTTTTGTCCAATTTTATCCAAAAAGTTTATCTATTATCGGGTTAATTTCACTGTCCAACCCCTTAGATTTAGACAAATACTATTGTCCAAACCCAACGGTGAAACTACCCTTCTATTCTTATTATTTTAAAATTACATTAAGACCATTTTGTTAATTAGAAATGCGACTCTTTTATTTTGACAGACAAAAAAGACTTCAACTACTATATATTTTTGTGACAAAGGGAGTGCTCTATATGATTTCTGAATATTTTGCTTCTTTTCTGCAATAAAACAGTTATATTCCGTGGCTGGACCAGATGCAACCGAAGAGATCAAGTCAACTGCAGCCATAACCAATTGGTTACCAGGCACCAAAGGCCTTCAAAACCATCTCCCACCCGGAGTTAACCCCAACCTAAACAAGCTAGCACTTTCCGGCCACAGTCGAGGAGGCAAAGCTGCATTCGCCTTAGCTCTCAACAAAGTAGAAACAAGTCTTAGTTTACCATTCTCAGCTATAATTGGCATTGACCCAGTAGATGGCATGGACAAAGGCAAACAAACGCCTCCACCCGTCCTCACATACACCCCTCACTCGTTCAATCTCGACAACACCCCAGTACTTGTCATCGGTTCAGGTTTAGGTGAACTTAGAAAAAACGTTTTTTTCCCCGCATGTGCCCCTGAAGGGGTTAACCATAGGGAGTTTTATAACGAGTGTCGTGGGCCCGCGTTTCATTTTGTGGCAAAGAATTATGGGCATGTGGATATGCTTGATGATGATACGAAGGGGATTAGAGGGAAGGCGAGCTATTGTTTGTGTATGAATGGGAAGTGTAGGGAACCGATGAGGCGGTTTGTTGGCGGCATTGTTGTGGCTTTTATGAGAGCTTATTTGGAAGGAGATTCAAGTGATTTAATGGCTGTAGTAGATGGAAATGAGGTAGCTCCGGTTGTGATGGAAGAAGTTGAATTTCTTGTGTGAAAGTTTATTGTTGTTTTGGGCAATATGTGTCAATATTTTGTGAATCATAATCAAAACATTATGCATGTTAATATGCACTCTTGTTCCTAGTGTAATATGATATATATTGTACCAAAAAAGATATGATATATATTCCCTCCGTATCATAATTTTAGTTACAATTTTTCATTTCTGTTTGTATCAAAATATTAGTCTTGTTTTTGATATTGAAGGGCTGAAATCAATAAATTTTCAAAGTATCCTACGATAAAATTAGGAAACAATTCAATAGTGGTATGTGTAGACACCCCCATTCTGAACCAATAATTCATGATTACACTACTCTTCGTCTCTCTTTTGTGTTTTGATAAAAGCATATTAGTTTCGTCATGTTTCGTTAAGTTTCTAACTAACCTCGTTAGTTTTGGAGCTAACTGACAAACGGAATAACTGAAGAGGACAAAATAGTCAACCGACTAGTTGTCTCGCACGGGACATAGGTGTCTCGCGCGAGACAAGCCCTCTGCAGGATATGCAGAATCACTCTCCTTCTCCATTTCAGATTACTCGTGCTATCACTGTTTTCTGTCATATCTGTCATTCTAGACCTCTGAGTAGACAAAACTGATGATTTTGCTGAACTGTCTGAACCTGAGGTTTTCGTACTGAAAAGCCGCTGACCCGGTATTCTCACCCACTTCTTTCTCGCTGCGGAAAAGAGATAGGCAAGGTTTAGGCTTGGGGGTAAGCAAGGTTTAGACTCGGGGTAAGTGAGGTTTAGACTCGGAGGTAGGTGAGGTTCAGGCTCGGAGGTAGGTGTTTAAACTGAAGGCTCAAGTAACATGCATTTACCACATTTTCTCCTAATCCTAACTGGTCGGAAAAGATTAGACCTTGAAAGGTTAGGATTGAAAATTGGACCGTGAGGGTCTCGATTGCAGATTTGACCGTGAAAGGTTAGGATTGCCTATTTGACCATGAAAGGTTGATATCGAAGGTTGGACCCTGAAAGGTCTCGGTGGGAGATTGAAGATCAGATCGGGAGGGTCTCGATTGGAAATTTTATCGTGAACGGTCAGGATTGAAGATCGGAGATCGGACCGTGAAGGTCGCGATTAGAGATTTGACCGTGAAAGGTCGAGATTGAAGATCGGAGATCGGACCGTGAGGGTCTCGATCGGAGATCGGACCGTGAGGGTCGCGATTAGAGATTTGACCGTGAGAGGTCGAGATCGAATATTGGAGATCGGACCGTGCGGGTCTCGATTGGAAATTTGACCGTGAGAGGTCGAGATCGAACCGTGAAGGTCTCGATTGGAAATCTGACCGTGAGAGGTCGAGATTGAATATCGGAGATCGGACCGTGAAGGTCACGATTAGAGATTTGACCGTGAGAGGTCGAGATCGAAGATCGGAGATCGGACCGTGAGGGTCTCGATTGTAGATTCCAGAAATAAGACCATGCAATTATGATTCCATTAATTGTTCAAGTTTACTTAAAACAGTGTCTTTTAATTAGCCCTATTTGGTTGGAAAAGGTTGCCCTTCTTTTTCGCAACTACTCTAGATCCTGGATCAGTGGGTTCCGTCACTACGTCTATAAGCCCCTCGTTTTCCACCTGTATTTCGACCTCCCAGGGTGGACAGCCCCGGGCGAGGGTCCTATAGGGCATGCGGATCCCACCGACCGAGAGAGAAGAACGCTCCTAGGGTCTAGTGGGTCATATGAACTTTTAACACACGAGCGATGCGGATTATAGTCAAGGCAATGCTGGGAAAGTCACGTCTTTCAGCCTCAACGAAATTTCGGCAGAGTTTCGCTTACGCAATAGACGTTTTGACTTTGGCATTGTCCAAGAAAATAATAGGCATGGATCGGACGGTAAAAGCCGAATGACACGGCGTCACATTGAGCTTTGTTGCATACGTTGCGCGAGTCAAAGTCAAAGTCAATGCCAGGTCAAGATCTTGCCAATTTTTCCTTGACGGAATTTCGGCAGAGCTTCGCTTGCGCGAAAGATCCTGATTTTTTGCGCAGACTCGGGCTTGACTCTTACGTATCCCGTGCGGGTCAAAGTCGAAGTCAATGCCGGAGTCAAGATTCTGCCACTTTTTCCTTGGCAGAATTTCGGCAGAGTTTCGCTTGCGCGAAGGATCTTGACTTTCGACATGGGATAGGGTGTGACCTTTACGTGTCCCGTGCGGTTCAAAGTCGAATTCAATGCCGGAGTCAAGATTCTGCCAATTTTTTCTTTGCGGAATTTCGGCAGAGTTTCGCTTGCGCGAAGGATCTTGCCTTTCGACATGGGCTAAGGTTTGACCTTTACGGGGGTATGCAATGAGGCTATATGAAACGGTCTAGACAAAAAACCAACCAAAAAGTCACGATTTTAAAATGTGTGACACGGACTAGTGCATTGGTCGACACTGGCTGTCATGGGGAGTTTGGGATGATTCTGTGCGCGCACAGAGCATCGTAATGTCTGTCCGTGATCGGCACTCGAACAACCATCCCGGGTTAAAAGGACGTGCGTGCAAAGTGTACAGGATATAATGGTGCGCGTAGTGTGCGGCCTCCTAAAAATGTTCCTTTTTGAGTTAAAACAGAGATTTTCAGAAATGTGTTTTAAAAGAATGTTTTTCGGGACGGGAGAAATGCAGCATGTAAGCACGTAAATTTTCTGGAGCCCGGTCAGTCTTGGAACTGAATAGCCCCAAGCTGCCAGATTAACCTCAAAAAGTGTCCTGGTGGAACTGCCAAAAGAAGCCGCCCGGCTATGATCCAGGCAGATCAAGCCGTCCGACTAGATCTAGCAGTTTTCCAGGTTCCAAATTTTTTCATTTCCAGGCTGTTTTCCCGGACATTTTTGGCACCTTTCAGCTTCAGAATGATCCCTGTTCAGTATTCAGAGTATGCACAATCCAAAAACCAAGATGCATGCAAAATAAGAAAAGAAAAACAAGCACAAAAATTGGATCCGCGGCGGAAGGCTAACCCTCGTAAACGTTTTCAATGCTTATTATAAGAAAAGAAGTTTGGAAACATTTACTTGTTCCCCAGCGGAGTCGCTAAACTGTGAATGTGGGCCCAAGATCGCGGGTTTGTGAACCGCTTTCTCGTATAAGGGGTCACTGCTTCACCTCAGTTTGAAGACATCCGGTTTAATTGAAAAACGGAGTCGCCACATCATTTTGATTTCCTCAAAACTTTGAAAAAAAAGGAATAGGGTCCGGAGGTTAAGTTACTCCTTGGGAAGGACATTTGGCGTTCACCCAAGAAGCCTTGCCAAAGGCAAGTCTCTCTAGATTCGATTTTTGTGCTTGTTTTGTGCTCTCGTGTGTGTGTGTGATTTGAAAAGGGGATGGAATATGCCAAGTTATCTTCCGGACGTATAAACCATTTGAGTTGGTTATCGCTCGGGATTCCTTGAATTTTGATGTGTTCGGGATTTTGATCCCGTGCCCATCTTGGACTTATGATCATCATTAAGTGACCTTTTTTCGCCCTCCCGTTGGGATAATCAACCATATTAGGCTTGAGAGCCTTGGTGTGTTTTAAACCAACGTTCTTTGGGACAAGGTCATATGTGATCGAAATAGAGGGACACCTTTTTATAGTCCAAGAATGAGACTCTTTAGAAAGGAAGAGCCTTTGCCCATCAATCCTACATCTTGAGACGATTTGAGCTTAGTAGGAACATTTATGCTCGTCTCAAGTGATGATCGGAGATGTAGGGGTCAAGATTCATCCGTTTCTAAAGGGACTTCGACTATGGCATCTTTAGTGGAGGAAACGATGTAAAGATGAGACCTTTACACCAATCCGCCCCACGGGATGCTTCAAGTACCAAAGTGACTAAGGGGAGGGGTATAAAGATTGGATCTTTATACTCATCCTATGTCTTTCATGCCTTAGGAAGGTCACTAGACAATCCTTGGAGAGTGATCCAACCATGAGGGACATGGGGGAGTTGCATTGGAAAGTAAAGATTGCATTTTTATGAAAATAATTGTAATGAACACTATGAAAACTAAGACTATGAATGTAAAGGGAAGACATTTGAGGCTTTCCTATGTCCTTTAAGAACCTTTTTTAGTTGGACAATCCTTGAAAGCAAGGTCAAGGGAAGGGGATGGCATTAGGATAGTAAAGATGACATTTTTATGTAAAGATGACATTTTTATACAATAAAAGGGAGATCTTTCACATCATCATGTGATGAATCCTCCCTAGAACAAGCCACTTGTGGACCCTTGTTCATTCTTGGGATGGATTCTCCATAAATCACATGTGTTAGGAGGGAAAGGGGATATGATGTTTACATGACAAAGATATGATTTTTATGACAATATATCACATATAATGGCAAGAAATGACAAGATAAATAACAAGTAAGCAATATGACAATATGATAAGTATATTTCAAGGAGAAAGGAAGAAGAGGTTACCAATGATGGTTTTTCTCTATCTCCCTTGGGGTTTTGCTAATGTAGGATTGGCTTTGGATGGATTTTGGAGAGGAGGGAGGTGAGTTTTGGTGAGTTTTGATTTCTGGAATTTGAGGGTTCAGTTGGGCAGAGTAACAGTACTCAAAATTCTCTTTTTTTAAAAAAATGAATAGAGGAGGCCTCTATTTATAGGATGATTTGTGCTTTCTAATGAAGCCGTCCGGCATTAACCTCTGGCTAATGAAGTCGTACGGCATTATCCTTGGATGACTCAGCCTGCTTCTAGATCCATGCAAGATGGCGCCTAGAAACTCCCTTCCAGCGAGGGACTGCTTGAAATTTTAATTCCTAGCAAGTCCTTCCCCCCTTGGAAGGTTTGGGAAAGTTTCAGAATTGCCCCTGAACTTTAGGAAAGTTCGAGGAATTGTCGGGAAACTTAACAGGAAGGCATGAGCCAGATTTGGGTACTTACAATACTGACATCCGCCTCTGACCTTAGGAAAAGGACCAATCAAGTCAATTCCCCACATGTCGAAAGGCCATGTCGCCACGATTGGGGTTTGATCTGTTGCTAGTAATCTGGGGATATTTGCATGCCTTTGACACTTGTCGCATATTCTCACGTAGTCCTCTGCATCTCGCCTTAGCGTTGGCAAATAGTATCCATGAAACAAAATTTTATCTGCTAGAGTTCTCGCCCCTCGGTGCCCTCCACAAATCCCTTCGTGAATTTCATATAAAACCTTATCCACCAAACTAGGCTCAATGCACCTCATCAACGGCTTAGAAAATGACCTTCTATAAAGGATTCCATATTGAACAGTAAACCTTGGCGAGGTTTCTTGATTAACTTGGCTTTATCTTCATTAGGCGGCAATTCCCCTTTTGCTAGAAATTCCCTCATCTCGCTTACCCAGCAGGTTCCTCTATGTCCATAATAACTGGCCTATTGATCGCCGACATTTTCATAAATTCTATTGCCACCTCTTTTGACAGGTTCTGGATGTCGCTTCCCACAACCTTGCTCAAAGTATCATCCCTTGCATTTTCTGATCTATCAATCTGCACCAACTCCCAGAATTCAAAACTCTTTAAAATATTTTTGGCTATGTCGTAGTATTTGACCGAAATCGGATGAATTACTCCATATTCCCCTTTCACTTGATTCACAATTAACTGGGAATCTGAATGAATGACAATCTTTGTGAGGCCTCTATCTCTAGCCAGCTCGATTTCTGTGATCAAAGCTTCATACTCTGCCTGGTTATATGAAACAGGGAACTTTAACCTCAAGGCCTTTTCATATTTGCAATATTCCTCTTGAGACACAAACATGATTCCCGCCCCCTCCCTTATCATTTGCTGAATACCCATCAACATGGAGGCTCCAACAATTTGGTAGTCTCTCCTTCGCTTCAATCAAACTCGGAACCACTTTCTTAGGAGTCTTTCCCTTGCGGCCTCAGCCAATTCCGCCTGCGACTTCGTAAATGAAGTTTCAACAATGAAGTCTGCCAACGCCTGCACTTTGATCGCCTTGCGAGATTCATACTTGATATCAATTTATGTTAACTCAATGGACCATTTCAATAGCCTTTCCGTCGTATCTGGCTGTTGGAGAATCTTTCTCAATGGTGCATCGATCAAAACTGTTATAGTATGAGCCATGAAATAGGCTCTTTAACTTTCGTGCGGCAATGACCATGGCATATGCCAATTTTTCCGCATTGAAGTATCTCGCTTCCACATCACTCAGTGCCTTAGACACATAGCACACTGGCTTCAGAACACTTCCCTCCTCCTTTACAAAAAAATGCGGCAACTCCAAAGTCAGATGCCGTCAGGTATACAAACAGCTCATCCCTTTCAACTGGCCTACATAAAAGTGGCGGCTTTCCAAGATAACTCTTCATTTGCTCAAAGTCCCCATTACATTCCTCGCTCCATGAGAATTTCTGATCTCCTTTCAAGACCTTGAAGAATGGTAAACAACTTTCAGCTGACCTGGAGATAAAATGCCCCAAGGCAATGATTCTTCCATTCAAGCGTTAAATCTCGCGAATTATTTTTTGCGGCGACATGTCAAGCAAAGCCTGTATCTTTTATGGGTTGGCCTCTATTCCCCTTCTGTTCACAAGAAAACCCAAAAAAAATCCTGCCGTGACCCCAAAGGTACATTTGTTGGGATTCAACTTCATCGAATTCTTTCTCAAGCTATTGAATGTCTCAGCGAGATCATCAAGGTGGTCGCCATCCTTTGTCTTAATCACCATATCATCAATGTAAGCTTCCACATTTATTCCAATCTGCGACTTAAACACTTCATTGACCATACGCTGGTATGTCGCTCCAGCGTTCTTTAATCGAAACGACATCATTTTGTAGCAAATATTTCCCTTTGGTGTTCTGAACTCAGTTTTTGTCTTATCTACCTCTGCCATCTTTATTTGATGATAGCCCGAATAAGCGTCAATGAAGCTAAACACCTTGTGCCCTGCTATGGAGTCCACTAATTTATCAATCTTCGACAAAGGATAACAATCCTTGGGGATTGCCGAATTCAAGTCTGTAAAGTCTATGCACATCCTCCATTTCTTGTTCGCCTTTAACACCATCACAGGGCAAGCCAGCTAGATTGGGTAATGAATTTCCTCTATGATTCCCACCTTCAACAATTTTTTGACATCCTCCAAAACTTCCTTTTCTTTTTCCGCCGACAAATATCTAACTTTCTGTTTGAATGGCTCTACATTTGGATCCACATTGAGACAATGCATGGCGACATTCTCATCTACTCCCATCATATCTTCAAGTTTTCAAGCAAACACATCCAAACTTTGCTTTAGAAAAGCGATCAACCCATCTCGCTCTTCCTTTGACAGTTGTTTCTCGATTTTTATTTTCTGCTCAGGAAAATTAATATTAATCTCCACCTCCTCGTGTAAGTGCTCCAATTTGAGTTGTTAGTATTTTCGTTAGAAAACTAACAAAAACCTTCACATCCTTAACCTAAACCTTAACTTTTCTAACAAAACCTAACTTTTCTAACAAAGCAAGGGTAAGTTGGGGATTGCTATTTGGAGTTAAACAAGGTAAGGAATCTCACAAAGGGTAAAAATCCGAAAACATTAATCTGTAAATAACAGCTGGTTGAGTATTTGAAAATTTTATTTCCTCTTGTCCAAAGCCTGCAGCAGCATTAAATGAACAGTGCACGCCATCATAAGGATCCGCGCGGATCCTTTTGAAATTTCCAGTGGCCTATAAATAGAGCCCCTCAGTCTCATTTTCGAGGACACAATTCACTCTCAACAGCATTCTGGCGGAAATATTAGAGAAAATAGAGGGAATTTCTTAATTGCCACCTTTTTCTCTTAATCATTTTCCCAAATCTCACTCACTAAACACTCTCAAAACTCCTTCAAACACAAGGAAGATAGGATACCACCATTGGTAAACCCTCCTTCTCCTTACCTTAAACCTCCCTCATCCATGCATACATCTCATACTTTAAAGATGTAACTTGTTCACCCACTTGTTGTCCATCTTTTGCCCTAGGTCCAAGAGGATCTCCATGAAAGTTCATCTCCATGGATGATTCTCTATAAGGATCAATATTCCTTCTAATTTGTTATCTCTTTTCTTACATAAAATAGTTGATTAACTAGATTTTTTGACCTAATGTGTGGTCACCTTGGAGTTCATCTCCATGGATGATCACACTAAATGGTCCAATTCTCATTTCATGTCATTAATCTTTACTTGACCTAAAATGAAGTCACCTTGAAATAAATTTCCATGGATGACCATTTTAAAAGGTCTAAATTGTTTTTACTTACTTGAAAGAATTTTTTCCAAGCCTAAGATCTTCACCTTGGAACCATTTCCATGGATGAAGATCATCAAGGTTCCTAGGTTACAAAAAGGGTGAAGTTGATACATTGAGTTCAAAGATCTCAAGGATGATCATCTTAATGATCACCTTAGAAATCCACTCTAAAGATGATACACCCTTAACCTAAATCAATTTTCATACACAAATCTTTATTTCAAGTTAAAATCTCCCCATCCCAAGCAAATGAAATGCTTTCAAGTCCTAATGTATCCTAAGGATGGCTTGATATAGTAGATCACCACTAATCAAGTTTAGTGATCACTAATCAAAGCCTAAGAAAAGTGGGGACAAAGCATGGATGCAAATCCCAAAAAAACATTTCCATTTTAACATTTTTAGTTGCAAGGACTCAGCTTCGATTACGCAAATCGATTCTCGTAACTCCGGTTTACATTCTCGAATTTCTGAGAATCGGATCGAAAGCCAAAAAAGATACTTACTGTCCTATCCGCGCGGACAGGAATGCATCTCTATCTGATCCGCGCGGACCATAATGTAAAAGACAGACATCTTGTTTTTCATTCATTTTCACTCACATAAGTACATTATTTTGATAAATTTCAGTTCAGTACAGTCAAAACTTCATTTTCAGAAAATTTCTTTTGCAAAACACACACACACACACACACACACAAATGGTTTTAAATTAGGAAGACTCGTTTTACGAGGCATTCCGGGTGAATCCTAACGTTCTTCCCGGAGTGTAACGTGACCTCCGAACCCAAATCTCTAATTTCGGGCATTTTTCAAAGTTTTGACCCTTAAAACAAAAATGGCGTGGCGACTCCGTTTGATTTTTCAAAAAAAAAAATGAAAATCGGACGCACATCATCACAGTGGCGACTCCGCTTGGAACTTAAAAAATGAGCTTTATCTTTTTTTAAAAAATATATAAAAAAATGGTATTTGGTATATAGGTGGAAACCATTAAGTTTCCTGTACCTCTTCCTAACCCGGAGCTTGGGATAAACTATGGTCTAACAAAGCCACGTACCGGTATCATTGTTATTTTTTTTTTAAAAAAAAGGAAAAAGCTTTTGTGGGTCAAACTTCCGTCCCGACATTTGAAACCATTTATATTGTGTGTGTGTTTGTTTTGCACATTTCGTGTCGTTTTGACTGTCCCGGAAGAATCGATATCTTGACTGTCGGACTCGTTTCTTTATCTGTTTGAATTTTGTGCTTATGTGCTTATGTGTTCATTTGCTTTCAAAAAAAAAAATTCAAAAAAAAAAAATTCAAAAAAAAAAATCATTTTCAAAATTTTTGCATGCATCATTCTCTTTAAGACACATGTGAAAATTTCTATTTTACTCAGAAAAAGAAGATAGACTGCTCGCACACTACGCGCACTTGGCCTTACACTGCACACTACGTCCTTAACCCGGGAAAATCCCAGTAGCAGCCCGTTTGGCCTTATTACGCCTCTCGGTGCGAGCACGGGACTACCCAAACATCCCTTGGAGCCTCGTGTCGACCATGCACTTATCCATGACACACTTTATCCGAGACCCGGTTGGTTTTTAGTCTGGTCCGTGTCGTGCCCGGTCTGTGTATACACCTTTCCTGTTAAGCCTTAGTAGGCATACCAAGTCAATATCTTTCGGGGACCCTAATCAGTCGAAGTCATGCCGGTTTTTCGCCGCGAACTTTGACCAGATATTGACTGGCGCCTTGACTTTGACTTTGAATGGCACAACTTATGCACCGACTCCCGGCATGACACTGAGTCATCAAGGATTAATGATTATTCCATGTCTAATTACGGCCTAAATGACGACGGGTCAAGAGCAGTTATGGACATTTATCAGTCCGAGCCATGCCGACTTTTTGTCGAGCTCTCCGGACATAATCTTGACTTTTGACGTCAGCTTTGTCCGTAATTTACATCGAATACTCGTTAAGACTAGATTACTCGCCAGACTTTAGGATCATTTTTCTTTTCGATCGGTGGGACCTGCTTGCCCTACGGAACCCTTGTTCGGGGTTACAGGTTGAGGGTTTGCAGGCGTAGTGATGGGGCCCACTGATCCAGGAATCAGAGTAGTTTGCGAAAAAGAAGAGCAATCTTTTCCAACCGCTTAGGTTTAATAAAACATGTTTTAAGTAAACAAGAACAAATATCTGCATGTTGCATGAGCCCAAAGCCCAAACACATACCCTCCTTCATTCCCAAATATCTGAACCCTCGTATCTTTCCCCCGCAGCTCCTCACAAAGCTTGGTTTCGGGCACCGGGTCATCGTTTGATCAGTTGGGAAGAGTCAAGCGCATCGTCAGCTTCACCATTTGCTCCGACTCCGGGTTTCAGAATGTCTGCATCAGCTGGTAACAATGGGGATAACACCACTCCACCTCCCGGGACTCCTCAAACAGAACATCAGTGGAATCAGCTAGCCGAACAGATGAGATTGCGACAGGAAGCACAGCTGAATAGCCTTATGGAAGCTATTAAGAATCATGGTTTGGCCGCCAGTCTCAATCCTGATGGCACCTTCACCGTGGAAGAAGAGGAAGACCCAAATCCCACTCTTGGTCGCCCCGACTACTCCAGGATGCCACCACCAACCTCCTATGGTACTACTACCAGAACCCATGATCCTCAGTCTTTGGGTCGGCCCGGCTCCCGACTACGGACTCTTTTGGACCCGTGCGGTCGCGTGACCAATCAGTTCACAGTTCCTCAGTGGGGGCAACATCAGCACGGAATGTCTTCCCATGGTTGGGGGTACCTCGGAATGCCACAGCAAGTTGGGATCCCACCTCAGTTTGGGACCGATCAATCCGGACCTTCACAACAGCAGTTCAGAGTGCCACGGCAACAGTTTGGAATGTCGCCACCACAGTTCAGGCTAGGACAACAGTCAGGTGCCCCTCTTCTAAGTGATGTTGGTCCAACTGCCCCTAACACCTCACCGGCTTCCACAAACCCATTTCTCACTCAGGGTTCAATGGGCCAACAAGCCCCTGTCCCAATCTCATCGGAATCACCAGGACCACAATACCCTCCCGGTCATACACCCTCACCTCAGCCAGGCATGCAGTTCAACAACCAGGGACAGCAACCCGCATTTAAGCCTACTCTGGAAACCCGAGCTATGCTGGTTACCTCGAGTGCGCCTCCACCTTCTCTGCCCGATGGGAAGCTAACGGCAAGCTGGGTTTTATCCTTTTGCCCAAGCTCCTACCTACATTCCCAGGTAATTTGGGCCAAGGACGAGTTTTCACCTATGCCCCGGAATATGGTATCCCTTCCACCGGTGTGCCGCCGGTGGTAACTCCTCTCTCCCGGCTCGATCCACCATTTTGGTTTGGCGCTATGGCTCCACCACAGGACCCTCACCTGGCCTGGTTCATGGAACAATAGAAGGAGATGAAAGCACAAATTGCTGAATTGACTCCTAAGAAAGCTGCCCTTCGACCTACAGATCCGGACTCCATTGTACCCCTGCCTCACAAGTTCGTGATGCCCAATCTTGACTTGCTTGACGGAAGTGCGTGCCCTAAAACTCACTTGGACACCTACACTTCGGCAATGAAAGCTAAAGGATGCACAAACCAGCAGTTGGCCGACTACTTCAGTCTCTCTTTGAAGTCAGGAGCTTTGAAATGGTTCTTTCGATTAAAGCCTGAAACTAGGGCTACTTGGGAACAGATTACCAGTACTTTCACAGATAAGTATAAAGCCAACTTGGAATGGGAGACAAACAGAGTTGACCTACAGACGATGATGCAGCGCCCATATGAGAATATTGGGGATTTTTATAAAAGGTGGAACTTAAAGCTCAGTGAAATGGCCATTCCTCCCTCTGACGAGGAGCAGTTAGACATCTTCCAGTCATGCTTAAAGCCACATTTGAGAACTTCCCTCAGCCACTTCCCCTACTCGGACTTACGCACAATGGTTAATTTCGGGGCTAAATTCGAGAAGGCTTACAATCAACAACAGGCTGCTGCACCTACCTATAGTTACAGGGCTGTTCCCTCCAACACTGCTCCTGCCCAGCCTAAAGGTAAAGAAGTAATTAGCTATGCGGGACAGGACTGTAACAATGCCACTTCCTTTGTTCCCAAAAAACCTGATGCATCCAGATCCCGGCTCCAAGGCTTGGGAAGCTTTGGGATGCCTTTGAGTGATATCTTCAGAGGTTTGGTAAAAGAAGGTTTGCTCCGGCCTTTAGATAATTATCAGCCAAGAAACCCCAATGCTCCTTTGGATACCTCCAAGCATTGTGCCTTTCATCAGTACCATGGGCACTTGACAGATGATTGCGTCCCCTTGAAAAAGGCCATCCAAAGTTTGATTGAGCAAGGGAAGTTAGAGGTGCTTGAAGGGCCCAATACCATCAGTAACCCATTCCCTAGAAATAACAACATGAGTGTCAACATGGTCGAGTTTGGTGATTCAAGCCTTGTGGGCATAATGAAATTTGACTCGCCCCTGTGTGAGGTCGATGAACCAGTCATCGCAGGCAATGAAAATGGTTGGATTGAGCAAGAGATCGCCAAAGAAATCCTGATGGAAAGATCTGCAATAGCTCCCATCTCCAGCGTCGAAGAGTAGATGCATGGTCCAACAGCAAAGAGCGGCTATACTAGGGGCTACCTACCTTTAAATTAAATTGAAATGTTAAAATAGTCTTTCAGTCAACCTTCGTAGGTTCTAGTACTTTTCTTTCACCTAAGTCCATCTTGGGCACTTGTTGGCTTAGTCCACCTCGAATGTTGTGGTAAGAAGTTTAACTATCATTTAAAATTTCAATATATATATGTCTTCTTTCTTTTCTTACTAAACTCGAGACATCACTTGCACACCCACGTTACACTTAATTGAAATGGCTTTATCCTAGATGATCACTTGTGCTGCTCAACCACTAATTCTTTGGAATGATTAAAATTTAAATTAATCGGAGTGAGAAAATCAATTGATATCCTTCTCAAAATGGGGCTTACCAACCCCCCATCTTGCATCTCATATGCTCACATCCCTTTCCTCATCCTCATCATTTCGTTGCTCGATGAATTTGCATGAATATTTTCTCATTTAAAGCTTAAGCAAGCAATGAAGACTTAATTTCGTCATTCGGTAGGGATTGCGGTTGAAGCCGTTCACCCGTAGGGAAAAACTTTACCTCACCCTCACCAAACAATACCCTTTCATTTCGAGATCGGCGTGTTTTGAAACCCCGTTTATCCATCATTTTTGCTCCTTACTGAGAGAAGTCCAAGCAAGGCCAAGAAGTTAACTTCGAGAGTCGGCGATGCGCAAAATATCTCAAGCCATGAAGGAAGGACAAAGATAATCCTCAACTCCTCAGGAGGCCTTCCAAAAAAAAAAAAAGAGAAAATGATTTTAAATCCTCACAATTCAGCAAGAATCCTCAACGTCTCAGGAGGCTTTTTAAAAGAAGGACTGTCGATCCTCACAATTCAGCAAAAGTCCCCGACTCCTCAAGAAGCTCTCCAAAAAGGGAGCCCGAATTCTCGCAAGTTCGCAAAAGTTCTCGACGGCTTGGACTTCCTCTCACCATTACATTAACCAATCCCAAGCCATCCTCTCGATTTTAGAGGATATTCCCATTACCATTACCATTGCCTTTGGCCAAAGTTAAAATCTGACCTCTCATTCTTAGAGGCAATCAATCTTCATCGCCGTAGATTTCCCAAACACATCCCTGCAAGTCAACCTCTCATCTTTAGAGGTTCAGTCAGTAAAAGGCCCAGCCGACCTCTCATCTTAAGAGGACATAATTTCCCAAATCACCCGATGGTCGATCGAAGCCCGGAAACCCAGCTGCAATTCCTATCGAATAGCAATTTCATCGTGATATCTTTAAGATCTAAATCAAATTAATGCTTCATTGCTTGCTTAAATTGGAATCTAATCCATCTTGGTTCAAAATCATCAATCAAAGATTGTGCAAATTCAAATCTGATTCATTCGACATCTCATGAGAGCATAATTCATTTCTACTCCACAGACACTTGCCGTGGATGTTCCACTGGGGCTTCGCATCCGTGTCTTTCATGGACACTCTAAGGGGATATGTTATTCGAATCTCCAATCCTCAAAATCCTCAAAGGACCTCAAAATCTTGAATTTTCACATTCATTCTCTCTTCATTCGGGATAAGCCCGAACTACGGCGACCTGAGCTCTTCATAATAGAGGGAACGTAGGCAACCATAATTGGTCCGGTCGAAATCACAAACAAATCTCAAAAAAAGAAAAAAAAAATCCGGTCTCATCAAGGACCGTTCCTATACACTTCCCATCCGTCAGAGCTTGATTCTCGATATCAGTTGGTTTTCTCCTTGTGATTAATCAAAATATTTGTTCATATCAGATTTAGTGTTTGAATAACCCGAACATCAATAAAGGGTTTTAAGCAGCCTTGTGATCATCATGAATAAGACAAGTTTTCAAGTGTCTCGACAAGTCTTCTCTCTCTCCATCATAGGGAAATAGAGCCAAACATTTGTCTTTTACGTCGGCGGGGGCTTCCATACACTTTTCCACACCTTGTTATGCTTACACTCTCTCAAAAGAGTCAAACTCAAAAGCGAGAGTGTCATACACAAATTCGGGAGACATTCCCACCTTTCAAAAGATATGCCCTCGCACGTAAACATTTCCGAGTCTTGTCCGGTGGTGATTGACTAAGATCCGAAAGATGGGTGCCTCCTCGGCCACATGTGACTCCGTCTCGCAATAAGGCCTTCACGAATTTCTTCTGCCTTGGGGCTTTGCTAAGCGGTTCTCCCAAGTTCTCCTGTATCAGCTCTTCAAGCTGGGGCTTCTATAGTCATCTTTGGGTCCACATTGGGTTTTTCACTACGAGATAGATTCGATCTTCATCAGATTATTTTCAGGATCGCTTTGCATTACCAATCAGATTGGGACTGCGCTAATTATGTCGAGGAATCACAACGAGGTTATAAGATTGGGGCTTCGCCAAGTCACTTCTTCAAAATCTGGACTTTGCCTACTCAGCTCTTCAAACCGAGGCTTTGCCAAAGAAGGGATCTTTCCCCGCTTTAATAGGATCAGGGGCTTTGTTGCCGGTCCTTTGGACTCGAATTTTATCAAGAAAGGTCTAGTCACATCAACAAACTAGATTTTCGGCTTAGAACTTGGTACATAGCTTGACTTCCGTAGCATCGGAATTTAAGATCTGGATTTCTCCGGCATTAGCAATTTCATCAAATCATTCTCCGAACAAGGTTTCGGCCAAGTCAGCTCACCACCCAAATGAAAGAAGTATCACTCACATCGACGTACTCTAGAGCACATCGGCTGTCGGCTTCAAATGACCAAGATTGAGAGAGAAAATTTCAACCAAGACCCGGGATCCGAATCCAATCTCATCAAAATTGAGGTCCATGTGATACTGAACCTCATTAACAACCGCTGTTTAAATCGCGATCGAGGACTCTCACCCCAGCTTGCTAAAAATTGTTCCAAGCAGTTCTCCAGGACATACATCCCAATACATCCCCTCTCATCACCATGCATCCCCACAAAAATCTCCCCAGGGCTCATGTAGCATGCGCAAAACTTAACCATCAGGACTTGACCTGATGGCCAGAGCACTGGGACACCAACACGGAGGTCCTGGGTTCGACTCCCCCCAGTGGTTAGAGAGGATGATTATCCCTCCCTAGTTAATATTAGGCGCCTCTGGGGTGGGGATTTTAAGGGAATTTCAGAGAATTGATGGACTTGTTAGTAAATTGACTTACACAAAAAAAAGGGGCTTGACTCGAGGTGGGCAAGCCTCAAATAAAAAAAAGCATGCGCAAAACTTGAATCAATAGGAACAATCCTAAGTGATCGAAGATCATAAATCATAATTTCCCTGCCAAAAGCTTAGGCTAAGTGCATCTCCAAAAGCAAGTATATGCATCATCTCGCGAACATATGCAGTGACACTCTCATAATCATTTTGGTTCTATGCATGCATCTGTCATCATGAATGTCATATATGCATCTTCCTCTCTACTAACAAATGCAGCAAATCACCAACAAAGACCGCCCCGCGAACGACAATCCAACAACTCTTCATCACCATCAGCCGTAGCCTCAGTCCTTCCGGCAGCTACAGGTAAGCACAGCACAGGTATGAAAGCATATCTTAGTCAACTACTTTTTTAAAGAACATTATCATCAAACCTCAGGTGACTCTCAAAAACAGTCAAATCATCGGGTGACTTCCCAAAGAAACAGTCAAACCTCGGGTGACTCCCAAAAACAGTCAAACCTCGGGTGACTCCCAGATAACAGTCAAATCCTTGGGTGACTCCCAAATATAGTTGAATCCTAGGGTGACTCCCAGATAACAGTCAAATCCTCGGGTGACTCCCAGATAACAGTCAAACCTCGGGTGACTCCCAAAAATAGTCAAATCATCGGGTGACTCCCCAAAGAAACAGTCAAACCTCGGGTGACTCCCAGATACCAGTCAAATCCTCGGGTGACTCCCAAATACAGTCAAACCTCGGGTGACTCCCAAATACAGTCAAAACCTCGGGTGACTCCCAAATAGTGTCAAATCTCGGGTGACTCCCAAATATAGTCAATCTTCGGGGTGACTCCCCTTGGAACAGTCACTTTTGGGTACGAAGCCCGTGGCCTCTCTTTAGTGCCACCATCTTGTTGAACTACGTTCAGGCTTGATTCCCATTCGGGATACGTAGGTAGCCTACCATAGGTCCAGCCACTTGACCAACACGGTCACCCTTTTCCCCAACAGTTCTCGTAAGCCCGAATCTTCCCCAGCGAGAACACCTTCAAATAGTCTCCCTCAGGTACAAAACCTCAGTTTAGGTTCATACTCCTGAACCAGATCCCCACTTAGGTTCATATTCCTGAACTAAGTCCCCATTTAGGTTCATACTCCTGAACCAAACCTCGACTTAGGATCATACTCCTGAACTAAGTCCCCATTTAGGTTCATACTCCTGAACCAAACCTCAACTTAGGTTCATACTCCTGAACTAAGTCCCCATTTAGGATCATACTCCTGAACTAAACCTCAACTTAGGTTCATCCCCGATGAAAGTTAACGGAATCCCGTTTCTTTCCTCATTATCATCAACGGCAGTAAAACGTAAGTCCGATTTCTCCGACGAAAGTTAACGGAATCCCGTTTCTTTCCGCATTATCACTAACGTCAGTAAAACGTAAGTCCGATTTCTCCGATGAAAGTTAACGGAATCCCATTTCTTTCCTCATTATCACTAACGGCAGTAAAACGTAAGTCCGATTTCTCCAACGAAAGTTAACGAAATCCCGTTTCTTTCCTCATTATCATCAACGGCAGTAAAACGTAAGTCCGATTTCTTGAGCGAAAGTTAACGGAATCCCGTCAACGGCAGTAAAACGTAAGCCCGATTTCTCCAACGAAAGTTAACGAAATTCCATTTCTTTCCTCGATTCCACCCCCAACAGCTTTCGAACTACGTATGGGCTTGATTCCCCAATCAGGATACGTACGTAGCCTACCATAGGTCCAGTCACTCGACCAATACGGTCATCCTTTCCCTCGGCAGCAAATGTAAGACTGATCCCTTCAAATGAAGTCCACCAAAGGACCATCTATCCCAAACCATCAAGGGAAAACATTTCAAATCAAGGTTCGAGGCACCTAAAACGCCATCATCAAGATTCGAGGCACCTAAAACGCCATCTTCAAGGTCTGAGGCACCTAAAACGCCATCTTCAAGGTCTGAGGCACCTAAAACGCCATCTTTCAGGTTCGAGGCACCTAAAACGCCATCACCAAGGTCCGAGGCACCTAAAACGCCATCTTTAAGGTTCGAGGCACCGAAAACGCCATCTTCAAGGTCTGAGGTACCTAAAACGCCATCATTACCAGGTTGACGCCTCAAAACAGTCACTCTAGGGTCGACGTTTGAAGATAGTCGAAAGACCCGAACTACGACCGACTTGATTCCTCTCAAGGATACGTAGGTAGCCTACCCATTAGGTTCAGCCACCAGACCAAAATGGTCATTCCTTTCCCCAGCAGTACGGATATGCAACTCTAGCCATCAGACCAAAATGGTCATCTCTTATCCCACAGAAGTTTATTTCCAGGAACCGATCGCGTAACTTCGCTCACCAGGTTGACATCCTAAAAACAGTCACTCTAGGGTCGACGTCTGAAGATAGTCGAAAGACCCGAACTACGATCGGCTTGATTTCTCTTAAGGGTACGTAGGTAGCCTATCACCAGGTCCAGCCACTCGACCACTTTGGTCACCCCTTTTCCCATCTTGTCAAATATGGAGCCTTACTCTTATCGACGACCCCGCTTCCTTCGAAAGCGCCGTCACCGAGGGGATACTTTAAGTGCTCCAATTTGAGTTGTTAGTATTTTCGTTAGAAAACTAACAAAAACCTTCACATCCTTAACCTAAACCTTAACTTTTCTAACAAAACCTAACTTTTCTAACAAAGCAAGGGTAAGTTGGGGATTGCTATTTGGAGTTAAACAAGGTAAGGAATCTCACAAAGGGTAAAAATCCGAAAATAGTAATCTGTAAATAACAGCTGGTTGAGTATTTGAAAATTTTATTCCTCTTGTCCAAAGCCTGCAGCAGCATTAAATGAACAGTGCACGCCATCATAAGGATCCGCGCGGATCCTTTTGAAATTTCCAGTGGCCTATAGATAGAGCCCCTCAGTCTCATTTTCGAGGACACAATTCACTCTCAACAGCATTGTGGCGGAAATATTAGAGAAAACAGTGGGAATTTCTTAATTGCCACCTTTTTCTCTTAATCATTTTCCCAAATCTCACTCACTAAACACTCTCAAAACTCCTTCAAACACAAGGAAGATAGGATACCACCATTGGTAAACCCTCCTTCTCCTTACCTTAAACCTCCCTCATCCATGCATACATCTCATACTTTAAAGATGTAACTTGTTCACCCACTTGTTGTCCATCTTTTGCCCTAGGTCCAAGAGGATCTCCATGGAAGTTCATCTCCATGGATGATTCTCTATAAGGATCAATATTCCTTCTAATTTGTTATCTCTTTTCTTACATAAAATAGTTGATTAACTAGATTTTTGACCTAAGGTGTGGTCACCTTGGAGTTCATCTCCACGGATGATCACACTAAATGGTCCATATTCTCATTTCATGTCATTAATCTTTACTTGACCTAAAATGAAGTCACCTTGGAATAAATTTCCATGGATGACCATTTTAAAAGGTCTAAATTGTTTTTACTTACTTGAAAGAATTTTTTCCAAGCCTAAGATCTTCAACTTGGAACCATTTCCATGGATGAAGATCATCAAGGTTCCTAGGTTACAAAAAGGGTGAAGTTGATACATTGAGTTCAAAGATCTCAAGGATGATCATCTTAATGATCACCTTAGAAATCCACTCTAAAGTTGATACACCCTTAACCTAAATCAATTTTCATACACAAATCTTTATTTCAAGTTAAAATCTCCCCATCCCAAGCAAATGAAATGCTTTCAAGTCCTAATGTACCCTAAGGATGGCTTGATATAGTAGATCACCACTAATCAAGTTTAGTGATCACTAATCAAAGCCTAAGGAAAGTGGGGACAAAGCATGGATGCAAATCCCAAAAAAATATTTCCATTTTAACATTTTTAGTTGCAAGGACTCCACTTTTGATTCTGTAAATCTGATTCTGTAACTCCAGTTTACGTTTTGGAATTTACAGAATCAGACTGGAAAGCTGCAAAAAAAGATACTGTCCTATCCGCGCGGACAGGAATGCATCTCTGTCTGATCCGCGCGGACCATAATGTAAAAGACAGACATCTTGTTTTTCAGTCATTTTCACTCACATAAGTACATTATTTTGATAAATTTCAGTCCAGTACAGTCAAAACTTCATTTCCAGAAAATTCCTTTTGCAACACACACACACAAATGGTTTTAAATTAGGAAGACTCGTTTTACGAGGCATTTCGGGTGAACCCTAACGTTCTTCCCGGAGTGTAACGTGACCTCCGAACCCAAATCTCTAATATCGGGCATTTTTCAAAGTTTTGGCCCTTAAAACAAAAACGGCGTGGCGACTCCGTTTGATTTTTCAAAAAAAAAAAAATGAAAATCGGACGCACATCATCACACCTCCTACTCTTCCAAAGCTTAAATATCTGGCTTATCTCTTACTTGTAAAGTATCTACTTCTATTCTCTTCCTTTTCTTGTTATTGGCGAGAAGCTCCTCATCATTTTTTGGCAACATTCTTTCTGAGAGCTGCCCATCCAAAGTTTCAACCTCTATTTCTTCAAACTCTTCAACCTCCTCTATTATAGGCTCTTCCATTTGTACAAGCCTAACAGCTCTTACACAATTCAAAGTTGGGCTTATGTGAACCAGCTCCATCGACAAATTTATCTCGCCAGAACCCTCCGGCTCAATTTGCTCAATCATCTCTTCCATTTCCCGCCTCTCATCAATTTCCATTTTTTCTCCTTCTGACTCTCTGGTTGTCAATACTGATATGATTTCCGAATTATTTCTCATACTTTCTGTCTCCTCCCAATCCATCTCCTCCTCTAAAGCGGAAATCGTATTAATGCGCAGTGGGCGAGCTGCTGACTTTGTGGTCAATGAGCTGGTGCTTGTCACCTTCCCTTTCTGCATCTCTCTCTTCTTTCATATAACAGTGATTACCTCACTTTTTATACATCCAATGTCGTTGGGGTAGGGTACTTCACCCTTTGATGGGGGATGGATACAACCATCTCAAAACTCTGCATGAATGGAATCCCCACTATGGCATTATAGGGAGATACCAAGTCAATCACCATAAATTCTACTGTTCAAGTTCTTGTAAATCTTCCTTCCCCAATCTCAACAGCCAAAGCAATTGTTCCCTTAACTCTCACAGTGTGGTTCGTGAAGCCTTCCAGGAAACCATTGTAGGGGACCAAATTTTCCTCAGTGTAATTCATCCTCCTAAAAGCATCAGAGTATAAGATGTTGCGGCTTGCCCCAAAATCTACCAAAACTCGCTGAACAATGTTATTTCCCGGATAGATTGTGATTACTACTGGCTGACTTCCATAACTAGCTATTACCACCAATTCCCTCCTTGAAAAGCTTATTACCTTATCCTCATTAGGCGGGTACTTCGGCATATTAAAGCTATGCGATTTCATGATTTGATTGTAGAGTTGAGAGATGCTTAGGGTTGGATCTTGGATAACATCTATCAGATTTCTCTTATCTCACGCCGCATGCCCTCCTTCCTTCTCAACATACTCTCCCAGCTCACCATCATCAATTTTCATCTGAATCACCCTCTTCAAATTACAATCATCCGTTGCATGCCCCTTTGCTTGATGATACTCACATAAACTATTCTGATCCCTAAGTGTCGCTCCCGATTCTTGCATTGGAAAAGCTGGCGGCAAATGCACCATTTTTAATATATCATTGGTCTGGTGTTCAACTCACTACAAGAAAACTTACTTTATGAGATGGCTTTCGGCCATCGCATAATGTCTATAAACCATCGCATATTCTTTATACGATTGCAAAATCCATCAAAAGGGTCGTCGTCTTAGGCCTTGTCGCTAAAGGTATATGCGACAGCCGCGGCCATCACGTAATGCGTAACACCTTATGCAATGGTTAATCTAATCTTATAAGATAAATATTATTTTCAATAAAAAATTATTTTTAAAATAAAATGCCATCACATATAGTCATCAACAAAGGTGGATAAAAGCATAATTAGTACAGTACATGATACTTCCACAGCATGAAAACATCATCCTGAAACATTGTGTGAACTGTATTTTAGTAACATTTTCATAACAGACTATTAAGATGTTAATTATATATGTTCACTTTAAGCAAAACACTAAACATTATTTCCCAAATATATACCTTATATCAAAGGTAAGAATTAGTGTAGTGAAAGAACAGAAAATAGAGAAATTCATCAAAATGTAGATGTCCTACCTTTCCCCTCCTCCTTTATCCCGGCTTGATACAACAACCTTTCATGAAGTTTCCCCAAATTTCTAGTCAGAAACATTGTGTAAACTGTAATTTCTAGTCAGAAATTGAAATCGAAACCCTAAATTGATAATCTTAAATCATGAAAGCTTGAGAAAGGTAGATAGATAGAGAGAGAGAACCTATTGTTTGCTAGAGGATCCCGGAGGAAGACGAAGGAGCCCAGACCGTGCGTAATCGAGCGGCGTGATTTTTAGAGAGAAGAGTTTCAAAACCGTAATGAGAGAGGAGAGAGAAGACGAAGGAGGATGACGCCGGAGAAGAAGACGAAGCAGCCCTAATAACCGAGCGGCGTGATTTGATTTTTAGAGAGAATTGCAAAAACCGTAACGAGAGAGGAAAGAGAGAATATTTGTTTTTATCTTAAGTTTAGTCTTTTGTTATTCGTTTGCGATGGATTTTTTTTTTATATTATTAAATCTTATTTATTTATTTATTTTGAAAATTGATTTATTATTGTATAGCTTATGAGACGGCAAAGTCCATCGCATATTTATTAACGCAGTCGCATATTGAAATGTCTCTCCCGGCAAAATTGGGTCGCGGAAATTTCCAAGGTTTTTTGGACTGCTGCTCCAAAATGCGACTATTTTCTTTGCGATTGCCTTAGCCATCGCCTAAACATGTCTACTGCGATGGGCTTCTTTGCCGTCGCAATAGAATATCGCATATTCCTCTTTTTCT